>CM017189.1:19026702-19151702 GCA_004837865.1 Musa balbisiana
TCACAAGTGACCTAATGACATGGTATGCTTAGCCGAGTCCCTCGATGGCATATGATCGAATCAGACTTATCTTATGATGGTGATGACTTAACCGAACATTATGGTCGATCAAGTCCCTCAAGGCCATGATGGCTCGAGGCTATGATGGTTCGGAGGCCAAACAGGATGGGAATGATAAGGAGTTGTGATTGGTAAAAGTTGCATACCTTTTCGGGCTTAGTGTGATTGGTCGAGTCCCTTGAAATTGTACTAAGATATCGATTGGGTCTCGATCCTCACTATAGATCTGTTGGGGATCTTTGAGTCACATACTAGAGGGAGTTGTGTGTTTTGCGAGAAAATAGTAGGAGTAGATTAAGATAAAAGTTCATATCTTGATTATTTATTTTTATCAAATCTGTATATTATTTATTTTTGTTGCATCTTTGTTTATCAGAAATATATCACTTGCAAATCCCTTACGTGACATACTTGATGTCAATCGTCTTATTGGTCCAAACTATACGGATTGACTCCACAACTTGAGAATTGTTCTCACGGCGAAGAAAATCACGTATGTCCTTGATACAATGATGCCCATGCTTGAAGAGAGGACAAATGAGGATGAGATTGCTGCTTAGTGTCACATGTTGGGCTTCATGACTCTCGAGTTGTAGATACAACATGAAAAAATAGATGTAATATATATTCTTCTATATCTCCGTAAATTATTTGAGGAACAAGGAAGAACTAAGTGATATAAGATATTCAAGAGTCTCTTACGTGCCAAGATGACTGACTGGTTCAAAACTATGTCCTTAAGATAATTGAGTAGATAGAGAAGCTCACGGGTTTAGAAATGATCCTAGAGGATAACCTAAATGTAGATCTTGTGCTTTAGTCCCTACCAGATTCCTTTTCTCAATTCGTTATGAATTTTAATATGAACAAACTTGAGGTGACTCTCCTTGAGCTCCTTAATAATAATATTTTATTATTTATAACCACTCTAATTTTGATTTTACCTTTTTTTTTCCTTCCTCACGTGCCATCGTCGTCTACACACCCTATCGTTGTCGATGCTCCATAACGCTACTTGTTGCCCCTCGAACCCACCCCTTAGCTCGTGCTTATCACTGATCATCACCCTTAACTTGCACTCATTACCAATCATTACTCCCAACTTGCTTCCCAATCGTCGATCGTCACACTTAGCTCCACTCTCCGTTAGCTCCAACCTTACTCATCGCTCCCTCGATATTGTCTTTCGAGGAGATAAAAAAAGGAAGAAGAAAGAGATATTTATGTTTTATTTGTGAAATAATAATTTTAATTTTTTTAAATAAAATTATAAATTGTAATCTCTTGTGGTTATTGTCTTAATCTCACATTTATCCATTAGTATGCAATGATGGAATTCATCTGTTGCTATGGATCATTATATCTGTAAACAGATCATAACTACTCTGTCAGATTCGTAATCGCATTACTTTAGCAAAAGCCTGTTCTTGCTTTAGCGATCAATGATTGGGTATCCCAAGTATTATAATTCCATGTGTGTAACCATGAATATATTGAATGCTAAATAGGTTTCAAAGCCAGCCAAAAGATGAACTCTTAATGATTGTTAGGATAATTTAGACAGCCTTTGCCATCATTATATAGGTTAATTAGCAGATGAATCCAAGCTTCCTCTTGGAAGAGAGAACCTTAAAAATGGGCACCATTGAATAGAAATATCGATTCACTTTGAGCCTTCTTGGCAGTTCTCGCAGAAATCATTGCTTTGATGATATTATAATTATGCATACTTAACTTGAGTTCCTCCCCCAAAAGGTTTCCCTCTTTGTTTTGGTGGAATAATACAGCCTTTCTGTGCTTTCTTCTGGTGCTGATCGTGCAGTTCTTCTTTCTATCTCTCTGCTTTATCCTCCATGCTTAAAGGCATGCGGAGAAGTCGGTCTCTGCTTTGAGATGTGATATCACGGGCTCAGGTTAATGAATCCAAACAAAGAAAGGGCGGCTTCACATGAGGAGGGCAATGACTGCCCAGTTGCTGAGGATGTTGGAAATGTCACATTATTGTCACCCGAGGAAGAGAGAAGTGGTCCATGAACAGAGCTGGTCCTCTTTCTTCACAGAATCACAGTAACTCGACAGCCATGATTCTCTCTCTATCGCCTTTTTCTCTCAACTTTGGACCAGCAGGCCACAAGAAAGGACGGTCCTTCAAAGTAATAATGGTGGCACATATGTAGGGTCTTTCTCCACAGGCAAAGAACTATATATTAGGGACTTTTATCTCTCATCACCATACAATCCATCATCTTGGATCTCTAGGTGGATTAATGGCAGATGATAGATATGTGTTGGATGGTTACGGGATTTCTTATTTATTTTTATTTTTTTAGTTGCTTTGTGATGAAGTCATAATATGGAATTCTTGGGCTTGATAAATATTTCTTTTTTATTTTTTTAATGAAAAATATGTTTACTTCCATAATAAGTTAATTTAAAACCTAAAGAATTCTCCTTGAAGAAAAATAAATCATTATACATTAAGGGTTGATTACACTTTAAATGTCTTATATATAACAAGATATCAGTTTGATATGAGAGAAAAAAAATAATCAGAATGTATATCAGAAAGTATATAAAAGACTTTAGGATTGAATTTAAATTAATTCAATAATAAACTTTTTTTATATTTAAATTATTCTCACATATGAAGTACTAATACAGCCAAAGCTAGCTAAAGACACCTATCAAAAAGCAAGATGTCTACCTGCATGAATCATGCAAGGTACAAATAATTCAACCATAAAAATCAAAATATATTTTCACCAATAATGTCTGATCAGATCAGTGCACAAGAGTTGTATCAATATGGGATAAGGCCATCATACATAATTTTATCTTCATATTTAAAGATAATATTTTTGATAAATCATAGAAGAAGAATCTTAACATTTTATCAAGATCCACTCTAAGATATTTTACTACATCAATCACATAAATTCCATTTTAGAAGAGAAATAAAAGAATGCAAAGGTATAAAAATATAGAAGAAAATGAAAAATAAAAAGATGGAAATAAAAACAGCAGAAAGGGAATAGGTAAAAGTTTTTGTACAGGACAAGAAATGACAAGAAATAAAACAAAACAAACAAACAAAAAGGAAACCTAAACACCTTCAGTAAGTACATCATCATATTGCAATCCTGCTGGTGTCTAAACATTTTCATTGGAACTGGTGAGCAAGGAGATGTTTTCATCAGGAGAAAATTATTATATGATTGAGTCTAAAGATACCCTAGATACTTTATTCTTCACAAAAGGAAAAGAAAAAGCTCATTAAAAAATGAGCTCCCATCCATTAATATGTCCTATCATTTCCAGAATAAACTTTATTCTTCACAAACAAGAGAAAGAAAGGTCCAGTATCCAAATGCTTATGCTTGATTCCTCATAGATATCATCCCTTCTGTTCCACTCTGTGATAGCCACTTACCATCATCATCAAATACAGTAAGCACTTGAACTTTCATTCCAATGTTTCCAGCAAGCATATCATCATTGGTTTCCACTCTTTTGCAGAATCTCCAACAGGCCAAACTACCCTCAATCTTCCAGAGGACCAAACTACCTTGTCATCAATTCCTCTAGTTAGTGAAAGGAACATCAACGATTTTAATATTCATTCAGTACCTTGTGGAATATTGTGTGGCACAAAAGTGTTTGATGGGAGCAGATGGATGAGCACCTAAGAAATAAAAGAGTTCACAGTGGAAACCAAAGTTCTTCTTAGTCTTCGAGTCCTCCAACCAAATCTCCCTTCAATTCCTCAACAACTGAGTTGCAAAAGTATGTCCCAGAATTCATGGATTCAGAGATGAGCGAAGAGAGAGAAGGTTGCGGCCACAATCCACCTCAGTCTGAAGAGATATCGCTCGGGCGAGCATCGGAGCTCATCACTGCGTTGATTTCCTCCACATACTGCGTCAGATCCTTCCCTCTGAAATGGCAACTGATCCGCGGCAAGCTCGAGCAGCTCCACTCTGGCTTGTTGGCAGCAGCTGACCGCGGCGATTCCACCAACAATTCGGAGCTTATGGAGCTACTGAAAGCCATGACTTCGACTTTGAAGGAGGCGCAGGTTCTCGCAAACAAGTCCAGTGATGAGTCTTACGGCGGCGGGAAGCTGCTCCTGAAGAGTGATCTTGAGATATTGAGCTCCAAGGTCGAGGTTCAATTCACAATCCTGTCTGACATGTATGTTTCTGGGGCTGCGGCGCACTCCCTAGCTATCATCCTGTCGAAACCAGAAGTGGGCGCAAGCAGGGAGGACATGAAGATCTATTTGAGAGATCTTATTTCGAGGCTGAAGATTCGTGATTCACAGATGAGAATTCGGGCATTGTGCGCCCTTAACGATGTCCTTCATGAGGACGAGAAGTATGCGAGGATCATGGCGGTAGAGATGTCCGATGGTGTCAGTCTCCTCGTGAAACTCCTTGAACAAGGTGAGACAGGCGTTCAAGAGGAGGCAGCCGAGGGAATCTCTGTAATCGCAGGGTTCGAATCCTCCAGAGGAGCTCTCGTCGTGGCCGGAGTCATTGCGCAGCTGATTCGAGTTTTGGAGACTACGGGTAGCCAACTCGCAAGAGCGAGAGCCGCTCGAGCTCTGAAGAAGCTGACGGAGAACTCCGAGAACGCATGGTCAGTTTCTGCTCAAGGTGGAGTCTCGACGCTGCTAAAGATATGCAGCGATGCCCACAGCAGCGGGGAGCTGATTCGGTCAGCCTGCGACATACTGAAGAGCCTTAGCAGTGTTGACGAGATCAAGAGGTTCATGGTGGAAGAAGGGGCGGTTTCCGTCTTCGTGAAGCTCTCAGGATCGAAGGAAGAATCGTCCAAGATCAAAGCAATCGAGTTCCTAACGATTCTGGCTTCTGATGATGACATGAAGCACGAGGTGGTGAACCAAGAAGTGGTTGGATCGCTCGTTCAGGTCCTCGATCCAAGTTCTGCTCACACATCCAAGGCGAGACAGGTTGCCCTCAGGGCTATCGAGAGCCTGTGTTTCTCATCTCCAAGTTCCATGAATCAGCTGCTGAGCTCTGGCTTCCTCGACCGTGTTCTCCTCCTCCTGAGAAACGGTGAGATATGCATACAGGAATCAGCACTCAACGCAGTGTCTCGCCTCTGCGGGCTGTCCGAGACGAGCAAGAAAGTGATGGGCGACGCCGGATTCATGCCGGAACTCGTGAAATTACTGGAGGCTAAATCGTTTCAGGTGCGGGAGGTGGCAGCCGAGGCGCTCTGCGGCATGATGTCCATCCAAAGAAACCGGAGAAGATTCATCCAAGAGGACCAAAACGTGAATCGAATTCTGCAGCTCCTCGATCCCGAAGAGGAGAAACCAGTGGCAAAAAAGTTTCTGCTCTCCGCAGTGTTGTCCCTGACGGACAACGATGGTGTTCGACGAAAGATCATTGCTTCTGGGTGCATGAAATATCTGCAAAAACTCGCGGAGACTGATGTAACAGATGCAAAAAAGATTGTTAAGAAGCTGTCCGGTAACAGATTTCGGAGTATATTGACAAGAATCTGGAGCTCATAAAATCAACCATTTGTTCATCCTGACCAAAGTCTAAACATCAGCTTTATTTTCCTTTTTCTTTTCTTTTCTTTTCTTCCTGCAATCGCTTTCTCTTCCTTACATTATGATGACTCGGAGCAGCTTTCTTTGGTGATGCTCTGTTCATCTCCAGACTCGACTAGTGCAAGTGATCTGTAATTTGTTTGATGAGAAGAGTAGTGCTTGAGATTAGCCTTTGACAAGCATAATTATTGTGCAGTATCTGTGAGATAGAACTGATTGCTAGTGTGTTCCAACTTGGGTTGGGCATCTTATCACATCTTCACGGTCTCTCAATGACCAGCTATATTCTTCATGACACCGTGGACAAACAAGGCCATATTTGTTGCCATGCTCTGTAGTGTCAGAATGGTCCCAAGACTGGACTGACATGTTCGCGCACTTGATGCATACTGTTGCAAGGTAAACTGATCGATAGCTCCTCACCAGATCATAATAATTTCTTAGCTGCTCTAAATTCACAAAGCTAAAAGACGTAGTAAACAAGAGGAAACAAAAGTGAAAAACGAGTACTCTGATCACATGAGAACTTGAGGTGGGCCCTGAAGTCAAGAAAGGACCGTGCTGGAACTTCTGCCTCGTGGTGTCTGCGAGAATAAGTTGCTGATTGTGATTGTTCCTCCTTTGTCTCCTGGACGTCTGCCGCTTGGAAGATTCTTCCTGCCAAGTTTTATCATTGGAATTAAATTCACAGCAGAGTGGGACTTTAAAGTCAAAATCATTTGCAGGATGGGCTTGGAGTTGCTGAATCATCTTGATGCAGTGAAAGTAGATACTTGTGCATCGTAAGTTCTCATCGATCGAGGTGATGATCCATTTTGGCTCTGCATGTCTAAAGTTAATTTGATGATATTATAAGCTAAAATTATAATTATATTATAATGTAAAATAAATTTAATGTCTAAATTTAAAATTAAATATTAAAGATGCGTATATTTAAAATTTAAAATTTAAAATTAGATATATATATTTTTCGATATCATTCACAATATCTTTATTTAAATTATAGAATGCCTCTGTGGTTCAATTTGTAGGATGTAGAAATGCTGATTTATAATATGAACTAGGCTCGACTTCTTTTTTTTAATTTTTATCTTTCACATGATCATTAGAGTGATGAAATAGAGATTAAACGGAGATGGAATAGATCTATAATCTCATATATGTTATTGTATATTATCGTATTGAGTCTTTAGGAGGTTCTATCTATTAATAGATAATAACAGAGAGTTTAAGATAACATTTATGAGTGTCCCTCCAATAAGGTAATATCATAAGAAATCTTGTAATAAGTGAACTTCTGTCCTATTTATTTGTCGATGGCTATAATCAAAATCCATTCAAAACTATAATATATCTTATCCAATTAAATAGGACCATATATCCTAATATTTTTTCACTTGATCTATTATTAATTGGTAAGATATAAAAAATTTAAAATCAAAATAAATAAAATAAATTCTTATTTAAAAATATTTTTTGATTAGATTTTATAAAATTTAAAAAATATTTTATATATGATCATGAATTTTAAAACAAATCAATAAGTTTAATGAGTATAAAAATAATTTATTAAGTTTAATTTTTAATGTGTATGTCATCAATATCATATATTTTTCTATGTATTACAATATTATTAATCTTTCTTAATATAGTCTATGATGACTTTTGTAATTTATCTTGTTAAGATAATTTTATTATTCTATTCAACTATAATATGCTTATGCATAAATGTAAATAGGATAACAATAAAGAATAACTTTAATTAAGTAGGTAAATAAAATTATCAATAATAGTATCTACTTAAATATGTATCACCATATCTTATAAATTACTCGTAAGCTTTGTTCTTTAAACATTTTAGACTATGAAACTTTAATTAATAGATAAGCAATTATCAAAGTGGTACTCAAGTATCCAATTAATACTTATTATTTTTGGACTCTTTCTCTAACTACTAAGTATTTTATTTCAATATGCTCGAAACCACTAGAATATCATTCTTAGAAAAAAAACACAATTGTGTTATAACAAAATATCTTCAATAGCTTGATAATTGAGCCGATCGTACCAAATCTTAAGATAAAATTTTACAACTATAAAGTTTGATTTATGACCTCAAAACATGTCACAGATTCAGCATCTATTATTGATGATGTAATAAATAATTATTTTATATCTTTTTTTAAAAAATTATTCTTCTGGCTAACATAAATATAAATTTTGAAATGAACTTTCTACTATCAAAGTAATTTATAACAGTAATATCTGAATATCCCATCACTCCAAGTTGAATTGATCTATTGTATATAAGAATGTAAACTTTTATTCTATGCAGATATCTCAATCACTTTCTTTATAGTTTTTAAATGTTTCATTCTTGAGTTACTTTAGTATTTATATAGTATTCTAACTATAAAATTATTATATAGTCTCGTATAGGTTTAAGCATATAATAGATTTATAATTATATATATACAAGAAATATCAGTCACTTGATTCATTTTTAAGTCATTCTTAGGCCACTAGTCTTGATTAAAATTTTCATCTCTAGTAATAGATGTATGAATAAAGCTGCAAACTAAATATCTCTAAGACTTAATCAATATACCCTTTTTGATACAATACTAATAATCATTGTAATTTATATCTGAATATCTTAATGCTAATAATATAACATGTCTCATTCATATCAATCATCTTAAAATTCTTAGTGAAAAATATATTGATTTTATTAAATAAATCAAGATCACCGTGGGTAAGCAAAATATCATCCACATATATGGCTAATATAATAAACTTGTACTCACTACCTTTAGATATGCACATTGATTAATAATATTTTTTAAATATAAAAAATGATGTCATGAAATTTTATATATCATTATTTGAAAGCTTGTTTATAATCATAAATATTTTTTTTATTTTGTAAGCCTAATTTTCATTTTCTTTCTCTTTGAATTATTTTGATCGTTCTATATATATTTTCTCATCTAGATCTCTATTAAAAAAAATATTATTTTTATATTATATATCTCAAAGTTATCATGAGCTACTAATATCATAATGATTCTCAATGAGTCATTTTTAAAAATTATAAAGAATATCTAGTTATAGTTAATGCATTCTTTTTGAAAAAATCTATGATCATAAGTTTGACTTTATATCATTCAATATTATCTCTTAAATCATATTTTATTTTAAAAAAACTATTTGCAATCGACTCTTTTATAGTTATTGGACAATACAATGAGTTTCTAAATATTATTTTGGTCCATAAATTTTAATTCTTTTTAATAGTATCATATCACCTTTTAAAATTACTATTTTATATGGTTTATGAAAATGATAAAGGGCCCCTTTTGATTATAAGAAATGATAAATTTCATTTTTCTGTGAAATCTTCTCACTATTGATTGTGATTGTTATACAAGATCGTTAGCAATAATATCAACATTATATAGGAGTTTATCAATATTATTTTATTATTTATTATTATCAATTTGTTTAGTATTTTAAGAAACAAAAACCTCTCAAATAGAAAATCATAATAGAGCATTAACTTGCATTTCCTTTATATCTAAATTAATTTTTTTTAGATTTTTCACTCCACTGATTTTATTATTATTTAGAAATATTACATTACTAAATTCTACTATCTCGTACTAATAATTAGGCCAATAAAATTTATATCTCTTAATATTTTGAGATAACTAATAAAATATATAAAAATAATTCTTAGATCCAATTTTTTTATATATGGATTAAATACTCTTATCTCTATATAATAATTTTGAATATGTAAATATCTCAAATTATGTTTCCTACGAGTTCATAACTCAAATAGAGTTGATGAAACTGACTTATAAGAACCATGTTCATGATATATATAACTATCATAAGAGCTTTACATTACATCGACTAGAAATAGCTCATTATACTCCTAATCATATCTATAAGATTATCGTTTCATATTTTAGTAATATTATTATACTATAATACACTTAGTAAGGTATACTAAGCATAAATACATCATCTTTCTAAAAATTTAGTGAAAGAACTAGGATTTTTACTTAACTTATCATATCTATCATAAAATTCATCACCCATATCAAATCTGACAATTTTAATTTTAACATTATAATTATCTCTCGATTTCATTTATATACATATCAAAAGTGTTAAGAACATGAAACTTTTTATATATTAGATATATATAGTCATATCTTGATCGGTTATTTATAAATGCGATGAAATATCTTTCTTCACTAAGATGAAAAATATAGAGTAATCTATAGATATCAGTATAAATAATCTTAAAAACTTTATTTCTTATGTTATTTTTCCTTATATGTTTAGTTTGGTTTCTTTTAATACAATCAATGCAAATATCAAAAATCAATAAAGTCTAAATATTCCAAAATATTATTTTTATTAATATTTTATTAATTATAATAATTATTAAATATTAATTAGTATAAAAGAAGACTCATTTGATGACTAGAATCATGATAAAATGTAAATCATAACTTTATGTGAGAAATAAATCTTATTTCATAATTTTCTTTCATGCTCATGTATTAAATAACCATATAAATATCCAAAATAATAATTAAAATTTATAAATAGCATAAGCAATTAAATTTGTAGAATAATAAATTATGTTATATGGATAATAATAAAGTATCTATAATTTATTTTTCGTTTAATTGCAATAAAATAATTATAAAATTTTATGACATAATTTATGTTATTATGGTTATTCAACAATAATGTGACATTAGGAGGGCAAAATCATAAATAGAAGATATCGACAAAAAATAATCAATTTCATGAGGATAAAATATGGAATTTATAACTAAGGGCATAAGTCAGAAATAATTAATAGCTTTCGATGGGAATTTGAAGGATAAAAAAGTCGACAAGGGATATCGATGGGAATTAATAGCTTTCATAAAGGCAAAATTGACCTTTAATAGGGCGGACATCCTAAAACCTTCGCCCTAAATTGGTCGCACCACAACCTGCCTACACCAATACTTAGTCGCGCGAGTCCTCATCGACAATGCATCTCATGGTGGCATTTCCACCATCATCTACCTTCGTCGCCTGCCACCTGGAGTAGCACCACCATTGCCCCCAGTGTGACCCATCGCCACGCCACGCATTGCCTACGATCACTGTAGTGCATGGCTTGTCTACCACCTACATTGCTATGAAGCGATGGCCTCCATTGTGCATGGTCGACTCTTCATAGGCTCCTTCCATTATGTTCTCTTCACAATATATGACCTCTTCACCATGGTGTGGCTATGCCCTTGATGTCGACATAACCTGTGGATCACCATTGTCTCCCAATCATGCGATGCAATTCTTTTCTGCAATCAATAATGTAACATCGCTATCTGTCAAACCCTCGCCACAATCGGCATCACATGAAAGCTACATGATTGACGGCGAATCCAATAGAACCAGTTGCGACAATACATGTGATCGAGATGGATGTCGTACCTCATCACCACGAAGCTTTCTCCTTTTCGCTATGACTCGCTTCCACGATGCCCAAGCTACCATCGACAATAGCAATCACCCACAGCAAGGCCATCACACACTAGCTCGACCAACAACCATAGTAGGTTGTTGCCCATCATAGCACCATTGCACATAGCAACATTGCGGCCCATAATAGGGCCAACGACTATAATAGTCCATCGCCCTTCGCTTGAGCTCCTATAGACAACAACAACAATATCTTCATCACATGTAGCAATGCCATGGTATCCTAACAAAGCCAACGACCATAATAGGCCATCGACCACTTGTTGCATCACCATTAGTAACAAGTTTTCATCCAGGATAGCATTGACAACATCTCTTTTAATCCTAGGTTGGATTGTCATGGATAGTAAGTTATCCATGGAAGCCCACCAACATAGATCCGGTAGTAACCTTCCAACCTTTCAAAGAATCACTATGAGCGATAGAATATGGACTAGAAAGAGATGAGAATAGATCTATAATCTTATGTTTATTATTGTATATTATCATATTAAGTCTCTACAAGGTCCTATCTATATATAAGAGAGAACAGAGAATCTATGATAAATAATTATGAGAGTCACTTCCATCAATGTTATCTTCTAAAGATTTCTATCATAAATAAACTTTATTCATATTGGTCAACGATCAATATTAGATATCAATCAAAACTATAACATATCCTATCTAATTAAATATGATTATATAATCTAACATATACATGATAGAAAAATATTTATTTTTAATCCTATCTGGATACGTAGAAGAAGATAAAAGCCTTCAATAATAGCCATCGCTAAAAGATAGGGAAAAAAATATAAAAAGCAAATTGGATACAGTTATCGAGGTATGATTATTCCCATTCTCACATGTATTTAATTCATTTTGAAAATCTAAGTTGAGCGTTAAAGATATCATGTCGGTAACTCCACACGATATTGGTCTTAACATAGGTTGACTCCACATTAAATATCTAAAGGCATATTGGAAAGATTTAAGGACTTGTAGTGAGATGAGGATCGAGTTGAATTGGTCACAGAACTCAATTTGGAGAGAAACTGAGCAGAGTTATTTTATCGGATTGAATTGTAATAAATGGTGTGTGTATCAAGGAGGACCTGTTTGATGTCTCATCATTTCCATTATTTTGATCAATTAAGACAAATCGAAAATTGCACTCACGAGGAAATCCATGTAGGTTTTACTGGCCATTCCCAGCGTCTTTGTTCTTAACTTGGCCAGCCTTGGTTGTTTCTTTGCCTCTGTGTTTAATAGCTTCAAAGCAAAGGAAAAAAGGATTGGGGATTGTTAGAAAATTAGTCATCTTAAATGGAATTCATTGTCGATTGGGACTAATTTGGATTGTGTGTAGGCTACGAATCTATCCCTGTTTTCACATAAGAAATGACATCAAGATCCTATCAAATGGCAAAGAAGCCAACGTATCTAAATGGCTTAGGGTACACGTAGCGGCCATAAGATGACCTTTTAATTTATTGGATGGCATAACCATATGAATGTCAATACCCCATAAACCACCAAAACCTTAAATATTATTGAGGGACATTAACAAGAAAAGATTTCTTTTAAGTACGTTCTAATCTCGAACCTCCTAAACTAAGACAGAATACTTATGCTTCTTATGATCTTTTACGTCCGTAATAAATAAATATTAAATTGATCACCAAGGATGTTTTGTAAGTACATCCTAGTGAATGAATCCAAGTGTGATGTATACTTGTTCTTACTTTAGGAGATATATCCATCAACTAAATTGTGACTCTCGAACCATATTTCATCTTTCTTCTTTCTTTATTTTAGAAAATGACATTTGAAAATGAAAATGAACCTTGTCGGATTAGTTTAGTCATGTCATATTAATAATCAAATTTAAATGTGTCAAATAGTTTGACATATTTAAAAGTCGTATTAAAATTACCTAACAAATCAATCCTATTGGAAACTGATATGATGCGTGATCATCTACCATATTGCCCTCCAGTCTCGATGGAAGGAGTGAGGGACCATCTACGCAATCATTATTGCTTAATCATTAATCTTACTTAATGATTAATTTATTAGATTAAATCCTGACTGTGTCGAGTTTTTCTTGAAGTAAATGTTTTTCCTATATATATATACACACATATATATATAGTGTGACTTGACTGGTGACTTGTGAGAACCTTGCTCATGAAGAAAAATATCGTCGTATAAAAGTCAAGGTGGGACCCACCTCCCCTCCCCCTCCGAACATTATTTAGGGTACCAAAAGTTCGTCATCCACCCCCGTTGCGCCCGACATATAGCATTGACTGTGTCGCCGAGACGGGCAGCTGAGAAGAAGGGGGGCGGAGGACGGATGGGGAGGACTCTGCTGTCGGTCGTTCCCTTACCCATGTTCCGATGGCCGGAACTTGGGCTCGCCAACCTCACCGGCAGCTTCTTGGACTTCTCGGGTCTCATCCCGAGTTGGCGGTGGGCAGGACTCCGGTGGCCGGGCCTCGACTTCTCGGTGGTGGACGACGTCCTCTGGTCCCTGGTCACGGCGTTCGAGTCGGTCGCCTTGGTGGCCATGCTGTGCTTCTTCTTCCTCTGCTGTGGCTGCACCGTATGATCCAAGCTTCGTCGGTAAGTTGTTCCTTCTGCAGTAGTTGTGCCTGAGCTCGTTAGATGAACAAGAAAGCTTGTAGTAGCGGTGTGTAAATGCTTGCGTTTGCTATATCCGAAGGTATTGTTGTCCTTCAAAGCTATGCTAAACCCAATTAAGAAGTAAATTGAAGAAACTCGTTCTGCTTTATTATATCATTGAATTTTAAATGAAATAAGATCGGCTTTTTTTTGGGTAATCAGATTTATTAGATCCGCTCGATGAATATCCAAGCCAGTTTGAAATACCTAAGATTTCAATCGAGTTTGGATTCGAATAGAATTAAATCGACCGATTCATCGGTTCTTACTCACTGAATTATTGTACCCATGTTTTGGGAGCCGTATGCGAGATAGCTTTTAAAGCTTGACCGCGGAAGCGCCGAATGCTTTAAGCTGTCATAGCGTGGCAGCCTCAAGCTAAACGAGGCCACGCTGGGTGTCTCGAGGCAGGGTTCGCAATTTCTCGCTCAGAAATGTGGCCTCAACCGCCAGCCCTGTTGTTTTGTGGGCGGGGAATTCTGGTTTATGTCGGGGTTCAAACAGGAAATCCTCACTTCGCTTAGGGCTAATCAGACAAGTCAGGCTTTGTCGTCTACCCATCAGAAAGATACACGACAAAGTGGAGTGGGGGCGGACGAAAGAGAGGAAGTTCTGTGGGAGAGGTGAGTCACCCGCGAAATGTTTCAGGAGTTCTCTTACTTGGAAAACAAACAGGTGCGCGAACTCACCCTTTGCGCTCCCTTCGTGTTTGGATTATTTATTTATATGGCGATCTTCTTGAAAAATTCTTTCTTTTTTTTATTTTTTACAAAAATATTTCCTATTTTTATTTTTTTTCAAATGATTTTTCCGTTCGAATGATACTTTTGTCACTAATTATAATGTTTTGGTTCATTATAGTCTTTTGATCATCACAATAAAAATAATATAAAGTATACCTAGAAACAATAGAAATGATATAAATTTGGTATCATAATAATACATGAACAATGACAAATAAAGAGATATAATATGATGTTATTTATGATATTTTTTATAATTTTATAATATTTTTAATACCTCAATAAAAATATTATAGGTAAGTCAAATAAAACTAAAATACCCTAAAAATATTTAATATGTTATGTTAAGATTCAAATATATATTTAGAATAGTTTAAAAATAATACCACTCAAATAGATATAAAAAATTGACTTGTTATAGTGTTTTGGCCATCATAAAAAAAATACTATAAACCCTAAAGTCGATTTTAAAATATTGTAAATGATTCAAATAGATTTCTAACTTCAACCAAATTAACTATAAGCTTAAAAATATGATATCATAATGGTTCATAAACAATGACAATCAAACAAACATAATATGATGCTGGTATTTTTTAATAGCTTTATAGTGTTTTCGGTACCTTAATAAAAAACTGTAATGCTATTAAAATACTGTAGATGAGTTAAATGAAAATATTGTAATGATCTAAAATTAGTAAGAAAATTATCATTAACGTTGGTAAGGGATTTTTTTGGATATTATTTGAATCGACAAGAATGTCTTTTGAAAAAATAAAGAAAGGGTTTTTTAAAGGAAAATCACCCTTATTTATATTGAAGCTATATAGTCAAATATAAGTATATGATGTATCGTCTAGTTTGTGTTAGGACCATTTTGATACTAAGAGGGAGGGGGTGAATTAATACTTTCATAAAATTTTGACGGTTTAGAAAACTTCGTTTAATAAAAGCCAATATCGAAAAGATATTTAACTTGAAAGTATTCATAAGCGTAGTAAGCAAGTAAATCAGTTTGTATTAAGAATGAAAAACATAAAGCAAATGCAAACCAAGTTTATAGTGGTTTGATCGTTCCGACCTACGTTCACTACCAATTCTTCTTTCGTCAAGGCCACCGATGTTCACTATTGATTTTCTTTCAATGGGCGAAGATCAACTATCCTCTTACAACTGTTTTTCCTTTTGACAGGCTCAGAAGGGAACTTTTACAACTTCTCTTTTACACTAAACATTACTTTTCTCTTAGAAATACCTTTAACTCTAGGAGGAGACTCTAAGCTTTAAAAGAGATTACAATACTTTTTCACTTAAGTATTCTTTCCCTTTCTACTCAATTTCTTGCTGCCTGAAGTAGAAAAGAGTGGAATATTTATAGACCCCACATGGCGTCAAAAATAGAGCCAAAAAATATCACATCCCCAATTTCAGGAGTACTGGCGGTACTACAACCTACACCCTTGACCATTAGTGGTACTACCTCTAGTCTGAGCGGTATGATCACCTGATTGCCTTTGAAAAAGGGCTTTGGCGGTACCATCGCCTATCAAGGCAATACTACCACCCAAACACTACTTGAGAGGCCGAGCCTCAAGCAGTTCCACCACCTAACTTGGCTTTAAGTTACTAAATGGGCCACTCAATGGGCCTAACTCAACACCAAATTAGGCCCAATGGGCTTCTAATTGAGTTAGTATAGTTACACCAAAAACTAACTTAATTAGACTTAGACTACTTCGATCTAGACACACATGATTACAAGCGTGAATCATATATTGTCCGACATGCCATTAATTCATTCGGCGCTTTATCCGATCCTTCGACGCATCATCCTCTCCTTCGACGTATTGCCCAATTGGTATGTTGACCTTCTGTAACATCCAATCTCCTTTGGCGCAATGTCTGATCCTTCAGCTCGATGCCAAACTCATGACATAAAGTCCTTCCAGTATATTGACCAGTCCTCTGATACGATGTACAATCTTCTGACATGTTCTACTCCAACCTATTATCTTTTCATGATCGAAGTTAGTCCTGTGTCACTCAAATGCACATTAAATCATAACTTCATCAATTGATTTTATTCTTAAAATCCGAGATTCACCAATTTTATTTTTAAAGTAAATATATATATATATTTCATATAATTTACAAGCAATTTGAAGTATTTGTTGATTTACAAAACCTCTTCTTACGTCGAGAAATATTATGTTACTATGAGTGTTAAATGTTATATTTTGCCTCTATTTGTAAAACCATTAGTTTCTAAGAATTGTTCAAACCATTAGTTTCTGTTAGATTCTTTATACTATTAAGTTTGGTTAATGTGACTATGATTTGAACTATATCAATAATAATTAAGTATTTATATTTGTTAACAAACTAAAATTTTTTGTGGGTATCAGGATAAATACATTATCTATAATATTTAAATATAATTCTTAGTCTTATGACAAGAATATGGTATGATCATAGCAGTTATTTTATTATATAACATTCATTCTAACGTGTCATTAGCTGTATGCTTAATTGTAAATATGTATTCTAATATTTGTTAAGTCTTATATATTACTTAAGAATTTTATGATTTCTCTAAATCTTAAATAGAAATATAGACATATATTAAACTCATAATAGAGTTTTGGATACTAAATATGCAATATTACCAATTTACTCTCACGTCAATTATTGAGGAAAAATTTATAAGGGCAAGATAGATAGGTTATAGAGTGGAATCAGAAGGGAAGGTCATGAAAAGTTGGAATCCCCATACATTGGTTAAGACTGGTTCTCGTTGAAATGCCAAACATGATTTGGTTATAGTTAAACAATACGAACACGAAGACGCCTCTATGTTATCCGAGGTGTGTCGTTGATCGAATGTTGGGATTCATCACTGACATTATCGAAGTTTTTGCAAGCCCAATTAGTCTTAGATTTGTTCCATATTGGTTATTACAACTCTGAGTTTCGAGGAATTAGATTTGCAAGCCCAATAATTGGTTATTTTGATTCACGTTTGGCTTACAAAAGGAATATTCATGTCATCTAAAATTTGCATTTTAGCATGCAGACACGCACACGCATGCACATACACACGTGCGCATCCATGCGAGCATGCAAACACAAACACATACGGACATCCATATATAGGCACCGATGTACAAACGGACGGACGCATAACTTCACACGTACAAACACACCACATTGCTTGAGATTTGATACTATTTTGTAGGGGTAATAAGACAATGGTATTAAAATAATAATCTAAATAATTAATAAAATAAGATATAAATTACATGTATAAGATTTATTGGGGTAATTACATATTACTCATATAGTTAACTATGATTAGTATTTCGATCCATATATTTTAAAAAGTGATATTGGATTCTCTATAGTGAAACATTTAACTATAATTCTTCTACATTATTCATTTCGTCAAAAAAAAAATTACACATGTGAAAAAAACACGAATAAAAAGGATACAAACGTAATTTTATTATCTTTCCAAATTACTCGCTTGTCATGACTTCTTACTCACCCGCTGCATCTACTCACCCGTCGCTCCTCTTTCCAATCTAATCGTCCGTCGCACCTGCTTGCTTACTTCCTTTCTTTCCAACCTGCTCACTCGTCATCTCGTCATCGCCGCCTTGGTTGACGGTGGTTTTGTCATCGTTAGAGAAGTTTACTGTTTGTGTATGGCATATGTGTCTCCACTTTTACAAAAGTGCTACCTTTGTAACTCCCCTCTGCAAGAGTATTATCGCGCGATGTACCCGTTATTCACTAGCGGGTGAGTGATGGGCGAGCAAGTGCGATGGACGAGCAGGAAATCAGTAAAGGAAATCAGTAAATCAGTAAATCTATAGGCAAACAATTTAGAAAGAGGAGAAAAGGAAATCAGTAAAGTTTATATAAAATTAATAATTTAAAAGATAATAAAATTATATTTTTATCTTTTTCATTCATAATTTTTTTTTGTGAATGTGACAATACGTGTGATTTTTTTGTGGACGTCGACAAAATTAATGATGTAAAGAGAATTGAGATTAAATGTTTCAACTTTGTAAGTAGAGATACTCTAATATTACTTTTTAAAGTATATAAACCGAGATATTAATCATAGTTAACTATAGGCGATAATATGTAATTATCCTAGATTTATGTAATTTAATACTCTTTCTTACATAAAACAAAAAAGAAATGTGAGAATAATAAGATAAAAGATAGAGAACTCACCCGAACCAAATCCAAAGTCCTCCCATATAAATTTTGAAGAAAACTTACATCTAGCATAATTAATTTATAGAATATATTCTTCCATAAAAAATAATACTCTTTCCAAACTTAAATTCTTGGTCAACGGAGCAAATTTTTTCTCCGAACAACTTGATTGTGCTTCGATTTTCCTCTGTAAGTAAATATAATTTAAATTAAGGTATCCAAACAATTATCTGCAATTTGTTCTCACAGTGTGCCTTCCACAAGGCCGAGAAGACCATCGAGTGTCAACTACAAGCTGATGCTCGAGAGAATAAAAATACAAAAGGAGTGGACGTGGAAGCCCCGCAGGCAGGCATCAGGCAACTTGGTTGGCCACCAAAGGAGTTGTCCTGTTTGGTGAGCCTACAGTGATGTGAAATGGCAATTCCTCCTGAAACTTCAACTGCACACCAAGCAGTGGACGCCTTCTGACCACAGGAAACAGCGAGCTGCCAATACTCTACGATAGATTGCTGTGATCTCATCGCATATGTGAGTATACATGTAAGTTCAATTATGTAGAGCCAATCTATAGACAATATGATATGGCCAACACGGTTTCGTATTATTTCCACCACATGATTTACTTAGAACGTCCATCACAATTAGAGTCGTGTTTGATTTATTATAGAACAGCATCATTCCAGATAAGCTGTGAACAAAATTACTTGTCACTCGATTGCCTACTCAATAGCATATGCGTAATATAATCGAGTAGAAATCAATTGTGAATAATATGTCATTCTGAAAATGACAGTAAATATTTATCTTATGCAGATGATAGGTATTGAATGATTAGATTTGATGTGATCCTTCCTGATAGGTACATATTTGAAAAGAACATTCATCATACAACGATGATGAATGCAAGAGGTTTCTTACAAGAAAAGGCTTTAACCACAACACCTGGGACATGGTCCTTTCGATCGAGCTTTGTGCCTTCAAAACGCTTTACGATTGACCACCAAATCCATTTAACACGCATTCCCGCAAGCAGTACTCTTTTTGTTTCGAGTTCTACCAAAATGCACTCCAAGTCATCCCCGTCTCTCGCCTGCAAAAAGTCTTGTCCTCGTTTTCGTGGTGTTGCTTAGCTGATTTAGCAACTTCTTCAACCACCCTTATGTCACTCTTAGAGAAAATATTATCTTTTTCGTGCATGTTTCTAAAAGTAAATAAGCGTTGAAAAGGAACATCTGCAAAGAGAGAGAGAGAGAGAGAGAGAGGAAAAAGAGAACTTCGTCTGCCCTCCCCCATCAAACTTAGTTATGCATGCCGAGCATGTGATTTATTTATATGTATGTTTGACCACCAATTGATAATGTAGTGGACGGGACTCACTGCATGCACTTTTCAACGGCGTTGAACAATGTGATATATTTTTATTATGTATATGTAGGATTGGACGGTCATCTCAGACCAAATTAGATAAACCACTGAGGCCATGGATGCATGTGACAGAGATGACTGGTTTTCATGTGGAGACGACACGATTCATGAGGGTTGTGGTGATGAGTGAGGCAGATTGAGCCATGCAAATAAAAATAGCACGCCAAATGCGACGTATCCATCAACCTTTGCATCACCGGGCTACGTGGATCACCACCGGGTCAAAACACCAGAATGATTGGAGAAAGGATGAGGGGAATCTCCGTCTTCCATGCATGCATGGATCTCCGTCCATACTGAGAGCCTAGAAACAGCCTTAAAATATATATAAAAAGGGAGACACGTCGCCACTGTGACACAAGAGGACGGCGCCGAATCCTCTTGACTTTGTTTATGATGGTAATGGCTCTTAGTCCCTCGTCTCTGTATAAATCATAGGAGGTGTCAGTGTTCCTATTCGAACTGGTTCGGTCTTCTACTTAACCTGCCATCTGCTTCATCAACATAAGTTCGCAACGCCCGATCGAGTTGTTCGATTGAGAGGGTAATCTGTGTATCTACGGCATGGGGCGAACACCTTGCTGTGATAAGAGTGGGTTGAAGAAGGGGCCATGGACACCTGAAGAGGACCAGAAGCTCATCGACTACATACAGAAGCATGGACATGGGAGCTGGCGAACTCTTCCGAAGAATGCTGGTAATTGACGCTCCTCTCTCTCTCTCTCTCTCTCTCTTATGTAAATATTATTACTTTTGTGCGTGAATATGAATGGTTAAACTCATCCACATGAAGTTTTGTGAATATATAGGTCTTGCGAGGTGTGGGAAGAGCTGCAGGCTCAGATGGACGAACTATCTGAGGCCTGACATTAAAAGAGGAAGGTTCTCATTCGAAGAGGAGGAGACGATAATTCAATTACATAGCATATTGGGGAACAAGTAATATCTACTGCAATCTATCTTTTTCTACTTGTCCTCAACCAAAACATCGCTCTAGTCATTAAGACTCTGTGATTTCATCAACTCATTAGGTGGTCGGCGATCGCTGCTCGGCTGCCCGGAAGAACCGACAACGAGATCAAGAACTACTGGAACAGTCACATCAAGAAGAGGCTTATCAGAATGGGGATTGATCCCGTCACTCACACCTCTCTTTTGGACGCCTCCTTGTGTAATTCTACACTACTGAACCTTTGTGGATTGCTTGGTCTTCATCCTCTGATGAAGACCGAGCTCATGAGGATAGCCACAAACCTCTTGGCATCTCGGTGTCAAAGCTCAAGCCTTGTTAACCAAAGCATCCAAGGGCAACAGTACTTGCAGCATGATGCACAGGCTCAACAGCATTTGGAGCTCTTCCAAAACCAACAGCTTCAGAATCAAACATTTCCAAACGCTCCATTCCCTGATGGAGGCCAACTCCAGGAAGCTGCTGACACCAACTTGTGGCATGACATTGTCATCTCAGACACTCATCTCATGACCGTGACGGGGGTTGACAATAACAACTTGGAGGCTTCTATTCCCGGTTTGGTCTCAGATAGCTTCTGCATTAGTGGGAACAACAGCCAGAACTACAATCTGGCATCTATCTTATCAACACCTGCTTCAAGTTCAGACAATATGATCAGCTCCCCGCCATCGACATACATGAACAGCAACACCGAGGACGAAAGGGACAGCACCTGCAGCGATATCTACGATTTTCAAATTCCGGATCTGTTGGATGTAAGTGACTACATGTAGAAAAGGCAGATGTGTGAAAGAGGAACAAGAGAAGAACAAGAGCCAATTACGAAGAGAGAGACGGAGATCATACAGATCGTGCGGAAGGAAAAGAAGTAGAAGAAGAAGAAGAATGTGTACAAAATGTGAATGAAAGTCATGTTTTCACTTCTTTCTTTTTTGTTTATTATCCTTTGTAGAGCCATTCAGTGAGTCACTGTTAAATGTGTTTGTAATCAGTTCCTACTAAAAAGATCTCCTTTCTCCATTTTATTTTCACCTCAGTGACCAAACTAACAATAGCGAGTCAAACTTTATTTTATTTTCACATCGTGATAAAAATAAGATTAATATATATATTGAGTTAAATATTAATTTAATCTAAAAAGTTAAGCTATTAAATTATGGGTTAGACTCAAATATATATTATCCGACTCTTAATGTTTATCAATGTAAGATTAATTTTTAATTTTTTTACACATAAATATTTTTTTAATAAAAAATAAAATTGAACCTGAAAACAATGGCTCTGACAATATATCATAATGTGATAGCGGTGATGCTATTGGAAAATAATTCTGATGTAGTGAAATGAATATTTATGTGTAAAAAAATACTTTATACACAGAGAGATATGAAAGAAGAAAATATAAGATGTAGTGAAATGAATATTTTATTCATGCAAACAAAAAAACCTCCTTATATTTTTAACATAAACAAGATATTTATTGGAAGAAATGTCAAGCAACATGAAGATGATGAGTTGTTTATTTTCTAATAAGAAGAGACTTGTATGACTGTTTGTTAATTACAGGACCTTTTACAGTAAGAGGACCAAAGTCAGAACTACGGCTTAAGAGTCCTGCGACTGATACGTTCAAATTGGCTGCACCAATTCATACTGTAGCTCCTGAGTCCTGCAAGCAAAATGTAAAATGTACAGAAGGAGAGATCTTGAAGCCCAAGGAAAATTGGCCTCCCTCCGTATATAGTTTATAACTTCGAAACGAAATGAGGTCGATTTCCTACGTAACTTCAGGAAGAAAAAAAAAGAAGAAGAAGAAGAAACTATGAGTATTTTCAAAGTTGGTTAACTTGGGAGAAAAGAAAGAAAATAATAGAAAGAACTAGGATTCATTTAAAAGTATCTATTTATATTTATATTAATCAAAAGATAAAGTATAATTATTTTAAGCAATGAAAATTTTTTATTATATCCCAATAAATCTTTTCACCCTTATTTATTTATTTTAATCTAAATTTTTATCTTTTATTTCATCTAATCCTAACTTACTTAAATTAATCTTATTACACCCCTTAATTCAATATAATTATAAGTTGAAGTTGTCTTAGAAAATAAAATAAAATTTTACTTTCATTAAAATTTTTGTAAAGATATCAATGATCTTGGATACTATAGTAGTTTATCTAAATTTCTCTTTTATTAACTAGTTTATAAATGAAATAATATCGAACTTTGATATGTTTAGTATGTGGATGGAAGATAAGATTCTTCATCATTGTAATAGTAGACTTACAATCGTAATAGATTTTAGTTAGTTCATATTATTTTTCTTGGAGATATGTTAAAATTCTTCAAAGTTAAACTATTTGGAGATATGTTAGAATTCTTCAAAGTTAAACTATTTGACATGTTATACTTTGTCTTAGCTTGCAAGAGTAATATTTTTTTTTTTACTGTTTATGAAATCACACCTAAGTCAAGACTGAGCATAAATCCTAAAGTATTTTTCTATTATCTATACAACTAGCCTAATCACTATAACTTAAAATATTTTACTTGCTCATAATAAATATTATCATAATTAAGAGTTCCCTTGATTTATCTAAGAACTCTTTTAATTGCTCCAAAATGATATTTGCTAGGGCAATGGATAACAAACCAACTACAAACATAATATCCTGTGAGTTTAATTAACTCTCTAATTAAAATTTTATATTATTGCTCATCTATTTTTTTAACTTCATTATCTAACATAAGTGTATCATTTGTATTCATTGGAGTATTCACTAGCTTACAAATTATCATATGAAAACCTTTTAATAAATCTTTTCCATAGTTTTCTTTGCACAAAAAAATTTCATTCCTAAGAAGTAACGTGAAAGCTCCAAGTCATTTCAAATTCTAACATCATTTTTTTTTAATTCAACAAGCATATGTGATGAATTTTTAATATAAATTATGTTATCCATATATAAACAAACAAATAATTTTTTATACCTTGGACTCTTATATATATAACTGGTTCACTTTAATTTTTTTAAAATTATATTGAAGAAAGTATTTGTCAATTCGACTATTCCACACTCTCAGTGTGGAATAGTCACTTCATCGATATAATGTCACTTCATCGATAATGGTAGTAGTGAGTGCATATAAGAAGAAATTTAAAAATAATAAATTTTTTTTATTTTTTATCATCCTCATAGTTATTATCAATTTATTATTATTTATTATAAATCAAATATTTTTCATCATTAAAAATAGTATAATATCTTTTTCTCACCTAAACTAATGAGATTTTATTTTAAACTAGGAATAAACATTATATCATTAATAAATTTTTACCGGATTTAGTATTCACATTAACTGTTCCTTTCCTTTCCATTTGAACTTTACTATCGTTTTCTATCTACATTATAGATCTGATTGAATCATCAAGTCTTTAAAATAAATTTTTATTTTCTGTTATATAATTATTACATCCACTATCTAAAAACCAAACATATCGAGAATATTCTTCATTAGATACTACAAAAAATAATTTTTTCATCCCTTTTATTCACTATTATTTTTTATGATAATTTACTTGATTTTTATTTAATAATCATTTTCAAGATGGTCAAATTTTTTTACAGAAATATTTAAATTTTTATTTTTGTACTAATAATCTTTTTTTAATATATCTAATTTTTTAATAAAAATATTTACTAGTTTCTTTTTACCTTCATTAGAGTTCCACTATCTCTCATTTGATCGATCTCATCCTCTACCTTGAGTACTAGATTATCTACGACCTTTATCATTTTGATCTTTTTCTTGAGATCTGATTTATGAAATTTTCTTTTGGTCATTCTTTAGATCTATCTTTATTTGAAGAAAGTTTTATATAAAGATTTATTTATTTTTTGTGTATGAACTAAAAGAGAGCCCATTAATTTATTAATGAACAATGTACTTATATCTTTATCTTCTTCTATAGTAATAAAAATCATATCAAATTTCGAATATAAACTTTGTAAAACATTTTCTACTGTAGTTTGATCTTTTAGATTTTCATATCTAAAAGACTTTGTAAAATCATATCTCATTTAGTTTATAACAAAAAAGACTTTGAGAAAAAACTAACGATAAATTTAGAATCATTTTATTGTAAGAGTTCCAAATTCATGTCAGAATTTGAAGCTTTAAAATTTTTACCTTGTTTACTTTTTAAATTTTTTTAAGCTTCTGTTAATGTTGATACTATCGTAATTTAAGAAAAATAAGGACTCATCTATTGTTTATTGTAGCATGTAGAGGGCTTTTGCATCTTTCTATATATTTTTATTTATTTGATCTCTTTGATTTTTAGTAATATTAGGATCATGTAGATCATACTCAACAAAGTCATTCTTTATCAAATTCTATAATCCTTGTAAAATAAATAGAGGTTTCATTTTAATGATTTAAAATTAATAATTTTTACTTTTTAAGATATGAAGAAATTGATTATGAACACTTATTCCAATGTTTACTGTCTTCTTTTTTTCTTCTTCTAGATTTACTAGTATTTCCTTCTTTTTTAATCGATGTATTTTTGTTGATTTTCTTCAAAATAAGCTCTCATACCACATTTATTGGCTGTCTATATAATTCTAAAGAGAAGGAGAAGAGAATAATAGAAAAAATAGGGACACTTCCAATATGTAATCTCATTCAAAAGTATTTATTTATATTAGTCAAAAAATAAAGTATAAATTCTTTTAAACAATAAAAAACCTATCATATTCCAATAAATTATTTCATCCACATCTATTTATTTTAATTTTAATTTTTATCTTTTATTTTATCTAATTTTAATTTATTTAAATTAATCTTATCATGTACTAATAAGTTTTTATACTTCTATATGAGGTGCTTGTTTTACTTCTTTAATGGAAACTGCACTATGCTGTATTGCAAAGCCAAGACTATCATGGATTGACTGTTCAACAAGGAATTGACGAGATTCATAAGGAATCTAATGTCCAGCTTTTGGTTGAAGCACTGAAACAAGATATATATATATATAGTTCAACCTCCTTGATCAATTTAGATCATGGATATTTTTCACTGTTTTATTTTTTTTCAAATAGAAGATACATTATTTTAGAAAGTGATTATAATCATTGCTCCTATCATATGAGGCAGCAAAATAGCAAAATCAGGAGATCCTCCCTCAAAGTCAGCCATGAATCTTAGCATAATTTACTAATAAATTTATCAGATGATTTTCCTTCCTAACCTAAATGTATTTTCTCCTTCCTAAATATATGTATCACTTTAAATTTCCCAAATAAAATCAAGACATTCAAAATATTTCGAATAACATTTTTAAAATGCAGGCCTCCGGTGATGATTAATAAGTGGTATAAGAGCTAAAGAATCTAACTCTATCAAAATCATCACCATAATACAAACTCTCCTCCATCATAAATGATTAATTGTGTATGTTTGCAACTTGAGCCATCAATTTTGATTTTTTTATTTTAAAATTATACATGCATGTAAAGAAGGTGTTAACAATTTGATCTCTAAGTGTTAATACGACTCAGTCTTATCTCGAAGGCATGAGATTGGTTGAGATTAGATTGGATTTGATGCGGGTAATTCCGAGATTATCTCGAGGTGAGGTTGGAGTATATTCGATCTTCATCGAGCCCTGTGCAATAGGTCAATATCGAGTGAGATTTTTTATTTGATTCTTCTGAAATTTAAGTTAGTCGAGGAGAATTGGATTTATGTCAGATAAGATTTTCTGAGATTGATCCTCCTTCATGTGCCAAAAACTAATTTTTATACCTACAGAGTTAGTAGGAGAGAACCGTGATAATAAGGATCACACTACCTCTTGCGACACATTCACATGGACAACCAACCCGTACAACTCCCAATGGTACAGGTTGACCTATCCGAACTCCTATGGTACGACATCGATCCATACTATCCCGTGTGATAAGGGGTAGATAGATAATGATTAAGGGAGTGTTGATCGCGAACGCAACCCTCTCCTACATCAAATGGGCACTATGCTTCCTTCACATTATCTCTCTTATGACTATCAATTGACTATCTATAATTAATAATGAAATATTTCATGTGGAAGATAAATACACACGCTCCATCCTTTGGCAATTGGATTGGCCCTCTTTTTAGTCCTTTGCTTTCTACTGGTACGCTTTTGCACTCATTTGAGTAAGTAATTATATATTTTTAGGAAAAAAAATGTGCTTATTTGAGAACCTCCAAGAAAGTAATGCACTTAACTTGCTTAGGGCCCTATCATTCCCGTGGAGCAGTCAGCAACTATGATGGTAACTTGGGAGTTCCTGATCATGTAACTGTGAAATTCTGAAGTATTATCTTTTTTAAAAAATAAAAGTTTTATCTTATATATAAGATAAAATTGTAAGTTTTCATTAGATAGGATTTTAATTAATTTAAATAAAAATAGATTAGATGAGATAAAACAATATCTCCTTGTTATTCTATACCTATAAATACACATGTTATCATCCAACTCTAAATTATTCAAGCCCAGAGGGCATCCAAATCTAAATGATTTAAGTCTAGAGGGCTTAAGTCTACTAGATTCAAAGTTGAAGGTCATGTAGGGATTTTTATTTCTATCTCGGTTTCTTTTTCTTAGTAGTTCAAATTTTTAACTTATTTGAGAAAAAAATATAATTGTACGTAAGTAATACATACTCATTATCAAATAGTTACACTTAGATTATAAATTCAGCCAAAGTGTTACCCTTCACGATTCCCTCCTATTGGTGGTGATTCATAGTAATAAGAGCTTTATACATATTGTGACAGTGAAAAATAGTAAGGTGGCTGATAAATTATTAGAATTTTCGAATTCTCACATATTTTCGTAAAATAATAACTAAAGATATAATGGCTTGGGTCCTCAATTAATATGTTAATTATTGATGAAAGTATTAAAATCTAAAGATGACAATAAATGAAGGTATCAATTAGCTTAACTAGTAAAAATCTTGATAGTTTTATCGTAAGGTCGTGAGCTCAAATCCCACTTCATCATTTATATTTAAAAAATAAAAAATATTGTAAAGTCAATCCTACTTTCATCACTTATATTTTATAAAATAAAATAAAAAATAGAATTAAATGAATAAATAAAATACAAGAATGAGGAGGTAAAGCCTTGGGTTTGACCACTGTTTCGGAATGTAGGAATAACAAAAACCTATGTGGATGAACAACTTATCAAAGACTTGAAAATTTAGCTATTCCACCTTTTTTTATTTTTTTTCTTTGCAAGGAGACGTAGGAAAGGCTGAATTGCAATCACAATCTCAATGCCGAAACCTAAAACGCCATAAACAAATCATCAAACCTTTAGCACCTCCTGGCATCATGTGCTAGAGTTAAACTTGTTCATCCTTTAGAGAAATTCATTCATTGTATCTAACAGGTGAAGAACATTAAATGTACTTGGAGAGAATGAATCAAATTAACTATTAATTTTTAGAAAAAAAATTTATATTAAATATATTAGTTCTCAGAGAAAAGAGATGTTGGGTTCTTTTAACATACCTTGGTTCAAAAACATGCTTTATAGATCCAAAATAAAATTTTAGAATGTTTCCATATAACTTATTAAATCCACTATAATATGCATGAAATTCTATAATAATTAAGAAACATATTAATATGAAAGCGTACCTGATGAATCCATTAGAGTTTTTCTGATTAATTGATGATTTGGTCTTCCAATTGCAAGTATCTTTTAAGAACTTTAGATTTCTTCTTGAAGGATGAAGAAAAGCTTTATTCGATACTGCAATCGGGGACCATAACATTATTTATAATCATAACTGATGAATCTATAATTATGATTATATTCATAATTGATGAATCAACAATTATGCCTCAAGAGTTTCATATTCCTAACTTATCTCGTCATTAAGTTAGAAATATGACTGATGGTATCCACACAATTAATTTTCATAACAATTATGTCCCTTAGCAAAATAACTTTACTTTAATTAGATATAATGGCTTAACACGTTTAATTATACATGTGTGACTCTTAAAATTATAACAATCTCCCACTTAATCACACATGTATCCTTATAAATATGATATTCTTTATGAACTCAAAACTATTATCATTATTAAACAGGATATACAAAACAATCTCATCTATTGACCATATTAATATAGGACGAAAGCGGTATTCGCTATATCAATCATAGCTAAACCCATCAATGATCACTAATATTAACATAACCAAATGACAGATCAATTATGAAATGTATAGCATGAAAATTGCATGAATGTGATCTGTACATGTTAATTTTCAATTGGTCCAACTTTATCTTTATGAGATCATTAATAACTTTAATAACCATAATGTACAAAGTATAATAAACTGAAGCTTTATTTCTGATCAGAAAATATCTATACAAATACAGAATATGACATAGAACATATAACAAACATATGATAGACTGTCCCTAAACTAAAGTTTCCTCAAATTCTGATATACCCATATGAGCAGTATGCTCATGAAAGACCTTGGGTGGTACACATTTTGTAAGAGAATCTGCCAACATAAAGTTTGTTCCCAAGTGTTCTATAGAAATTTGTTTATTTTGTATAATTTCTTTCATAATTAGGAATTTGATGTCAATGTGCTTTGACTTAGTTAAGCTCCTATTATTGTTGGAATATAAAACAGCTGATTTGTTATCACAGTATATCTTTAGTGGTCTTTCAATCCCTTGTACTATTTGTAGTCTTGTGAAAAAATTTCTCAACCAAATTCCATGATTAGACGCCTCAAAACATGTTACAAATTCTACTGTCATAGTGGAAGAAGCAATAAGAGATTGCTTTGTACTAGGCCAAGAAATCGCTCCACTAGCCAACATATAAATGTAGCTCGAAATGGATTTCCTATTGTCTTGGCATATAGCAAAATCGGAGTCAGAATACCCAATGATCTCCAAATAGTCTAATCTCCTATATGTGAGCATATGATCTTTTGTCCTCTTTAAATATCTCATGACTCTTTTAGCTGCCTTCTACTGATCCATTCTAGGATTGCTTAAGTATCTGCCTAACACTCCAACAATATACATTATATCCGGATGCATATAAACCTGTCCATAAATTAGACTCTCTACAGCTGATGCATAGGGAATCTTTTGTATTTCTTGAGTTTCCATATTTCCTTTAGGGCACTGATTGAGACTGAACTTGTCTCCCATTGCGATAAGGGTGTCTCCTGATTTTTAATCATGCATGCCAAACTTTTTGAGTACTTTATCGATATAGCTCCTTTTTGATAATCCTAGAATACCCTGGGATCTATTTCGGTGTATTTGGATTCCTAATACAAAAGAGGCGTCACCAAGATCTTTCATCTTAAAATTTCTAGATAGAAATCTCTTGGTTTCGTGCAATAAGCTTATATCATTTGTGGTAAACCAAATATCATCCACATACAATATCAGGAAAATGAATTTGCTCCCACTGAATTTGTGATACAAGCAATCATCAACAACGTTCATCTCAAAACCAAATTAGATAATTACTTGATGAAATTTGTGATACCACCGACGGGATGCCTATTTTAATCCATAGATGGATTTTATCAATTTACAAACCATTTTCTTTGGGTCTCCTGACACAAAGTATTCTGGTTGTACTACATAAATTATTTCATCAATGTTTCTGTAATATCCCCGATTAGTCCCACATCCGAAGTGGGCAAGATTAAGATTGACTTATAAAGATCTGATAAGTGTATTATTATTACCTTCAGCTTAAGCATTTGGGTTAATGGTTTAGGCCAAACGAAGTTGATAGGCCAGTTAACCCATTAGGCCTAAGTCATGATAGTTTTCAAATGTTTATGTCATAATATACCAGAATTTTTAATTTTATATTTAGTACCTCACAATTCTGCATTCAAGGTTTCATGATAGGATGTTATAGTATCAAGTAAATATATATTGTCATAAGTCATAAGTGAACCAGCTTTCACATCCACCAATTTTTCGTCTCCCACATAAATGTATCTCTCAGCATCATTGGGCCTTTGGTAGCTCAAGCAACCTTACTTTGAAACACTGATGTTAGTAGTTGCACCGGAGTCTAACCACCAAGTGTTTCTAGGTACTGAAGTTAAATTAGGTTCAGAACAAACCAAAGTAAGGAACATACCTTTTTTAGTACGCCAAGCGTGATATTTGGCATAATCCTTGTTCAAAAGCCCAGATTTTTTGCAGAAGAAACAAGTATCATCCTTGTTTTGTTTCTTCTATACTGGACCTTTATCAGCCTCATTCTTTCTATATTTATATTTTCTTTTCTTGCCCTTATCCTTAGAGGTGTTGGTCAAGTTTGCACTTTCAATCTTTTCTTGCTTTAATCTTTCTTCTTCTTGCATATAATATGAAATAAGCTCATTAAGAGACAATTTGTTCTTTTGGCAGTTATAACTGACCTTAAACTGATTGAATTGTGTAGGAAGAGATATCAGAACCAAATGGACAAGTAAGTCCTCTGATAGGCTAAGCTTTAATGCTTTAAGCTTAGAAGCAAGATTAGACATTTCCATAATATATTCCCTTATATTTCCTTTGCTATCTCATGGTAAACAAGCTTTGGAGTAGAGTGCTTGTTTCCGCCTTATCGTTTTTAAGAAAATGCTTTTCTATTTCGATAAGAAAATCTTTGGCCTTAGTAATCCCTTTGGATACCGCACCCTTAAAGGCTTTTGGAATGCCATGCTTAATGATCATAAGACTCATGCGATTAGACCTGTCCCACTTCTCATATAGTCTCCTTTCATTATGAGTACTATTTTCTGTAAGAGAAGCGGGTTGGTCTTCTCTTAGTGTATGGTCCAGATCCATACAGCCCAAAACGATTAGAATGTTTTCTTTCCAATCCTTAAAGTTAGTTCCGTTTAAAACTGGTACAGAACTGAGGTTAGCAGATATTGTTGCAAGAGAACCTAAATAAGATAACAATAGACAACCAGAAATTATGCTCATATTTATTACCATGAACTTAAGTAAATTCAAATAATGATATAACACATCTCAAGATACTAAGTGCAACATTAATATCTTATCTTTGGACTTCAATATTAATTGCTAGTGGTAGTCTTTATTGTAATGATCAAACACTGATAATAAGGCATGTTAAATGAGAAACTCATCTTTGGATTGATTTATTATTTACATATATAACTTTATAATTATCACGTGTTTACCATCACAGGCATGTATAAAATCCTGCCAGTCATTAACCTTCCTTTGGGCCAAGTAATTACCGTATGGATTTAAATACACACTACATTTAATATTTTCATTAGAAATGTTATATATGAGAGGTCACTTTGGGGACTTCATACATTAAATTACTCAATCTAATGTTAAACAATTACTAATTGAATTCGAACCATATTAATCAAATTGGTTTGACCTTAATTTGTTGATTAAAATATGTAATGCATGTATATCATTCAATTTATGTCAACAAACAATTTTATAGAACTAATATTATGTTTAAATCAATATAATATTATAATAACATTATTAAACCAACATAATATAAAACTTCAGATAAAATCTAAAGAAAATTTAAAAAATTTATGCCTTACAATGCAAAAAATAATAGGAAAAGACAAAGAGAAAAAGACATCTTAGAATTAAAGTGATATAATACTAGAAAAAAAGCATTGAAATGTGAAGCATGCTATAGCATGATTACATAAAACCTTCATCTTTTTCAATGATAATAAAACCTTCGGAGAGCTTGACTCGGGCTCCGATTTTTCAGGATTCTCTTAATTGACTTATTAATTTGATAAGATATAAAAAAGATATTCAAAATCAAAATAAATAAAATAAAAATTATTTGAAAATAATTTTACCTAATTGGATTTCAAAAAATTTTGAAAAATATTTTATACATGATCATGTTTTAAAATAAATCAATAAATCTAATTTCTTCACGACGAAGAGTGACTTCCATAACCTCGAAGAATATGACACACCAATTCGATTCAAAGAATCTCACAGGAACCTCAATAAAGCAACAAACGATCGATCATTACCTTGGGTGTTACCATATTCTTGCAAAGGCTGAGAGCCAATAGAAATGCTTTTACAGTAACTTAAATAATATTATTAAGAGCTACAGAGTAAGTATCACGATGCACTGATTAATGACCAAGGATCCGTTCTGCCAGGCATTCCAATCGAGGAAGTATATATAGTTCATATTAGATCTAATTCCAGCTACAAAATGAATCTAGCTAAACTAATCAGTTTTTCATGGATCCAAAGGCATCTGGCATTCAAAAGGCAATAGATTCAGCATTCCATCACCAACTCATACTTTTGTCCAAATGCATCGATCTTGATTTAGGCTTAACGAGAAGATAGTGAGGATACCGCCAAACGCAATCCAGGAAGCAGCTAAGAAGACAGTAACCAACATAAGCGATGGGGGCACTTGGTGCAGCCATAATTTACACTAGGGTTAGAACCAGGACAGCTACAGTTAAATATCGAGTATACTACCATGTAAAGCTGGACTTTGAAACCATCCAATTTCTGCAAGTTCAAGTTGTAGTTATCCTTCAAAAGCTATTGAAGAACTAAATAACACCGAATTCAAGGTGTAGATATCCTTAATGTATCTGATAACACATTTTTTTTATGGATGTTATGAACTCCTATTGTATGAGAAATCAATCAATCTTTTATTGAAAGGGAAGGATAGGATAATTATATTCACCTGTCTGCTCGTAATGCTTTCTGTTAAAAGTTGGTGTAAAGAGTACCATTCAGTGAAATGAACTTGCTCTTAAAAATTATTACAAATTTAAGTAGACAACTTCTTATCCAAAAGTGCTGCAAACAATGACTTGTGTATCTTAAAACTTTGCAATGATTCAGATATATGCTGAAATTATTTCTTAAAAAGCAGAGTTATGGTTTTTTGTGACAACTTTTATGAGTTCTTATAAGGTGTCTTAGTTGTTTCTTTCTTGATTTTTCCACACTTAACTGAGTTTAATAGAGGGGCATAAGATAAAGAGTTCTTTCTTTTTCCATGTATGATCCAGTTTTTTTGTTGGTTCTGGAAGTTATTTCTGCACTGTGTTTTTGTACCATTGACAGAATATCAATGGCATTGCAATGCATTTCAGGGTAAAAAAGTGAAAGTGTTGGAACATCATCAGTTGTTCATAGGTAATAATAATATTCCTCCAAATTGGGCGGAGGATGGATGGATGATTTGAAAAGAAGTGTGACAAGTATTGGTCGTGGTATAATTAAAGTGGAGTTACTGAAGGTTAGTACTAGCATGATTACTTTCTACCAAACAAACATCCTTTTTTGTTTCTCTGTTTTTCATAATAATTTCAGAAAGAAAATTCTGCAAATATTGGTTTCTTGCATATCCTCAAGTCTCTTAAAGTTGCATTGATATTTTTTGTCTTCTACTACTATCTTAGGATCCACACAACTCTTCTCGTATTACAACCATGCATGTGCTGAATACTCGAGAAATAAGATGTCATCTCCAAAGTTCAAGTTGGATACAAAATGCACCAACTGTGAGCTGGGCTGATCCTAGGAGTAGTGGGGATTCCTCTTCTAGTTCTCAGGTCTTTGTCCTGTTCTTGTTGAGATCTATTGATTGTTACATTGTTTGACATCTTCCCGGAATTGTCACATATCCTGCATACTGGCTGAATTTTCACAGGTAAAAGCTATTTATGTGAAGAACTTGCCAAAGAATGTGACACAAGAACAGTTGAAAGTTATTTGAACACCATGGTGAAATCACGAAGGTGGTACTGCCTCCGGCGAAGCCTGGACATGAGAAGAGATATGGTTTTGTGCATTTTAAAGAGCGCTCAATGGCCATGAAGGCACTCAAGAACACACAGAAATATGAAATTGATGGTGATACTTCTGCTATTTTCTTTACATTTCTGGTTGCCATAAGCTGTGTATTTTCCTCCTTGTGTCATAACATTTCCCTTTCTGGGATGGGTGATGTTCTCGATTGTTCACTAGCAAAGCCTCCAGCAGACAATAAAAAAGTTGATATGGTGTTCTCGGAGGTGCTTACGGTGGTTTAGCAGAATCTTTTGTTCGATCCCTGTTCGAACTAGGAAACTCTGGGTGTTTCCTAATTCGATTGCCCCCCACCCCCCCCTCTCTCTCTCTCTCTATATATATATATATATAATACCCCCCTTGCGACACCCTCTCGCTACACTCGTCCTTTCTCCTTCTTCGTTCCTCCCTCTCGCTTCTCTTCTTTCTTCTTCTTCTTCGTTCCCCTTCCTTCGCCGGCAATGGACACCAGCGACGGCGGAGACGAGACATGGAGGTGGGCGGGGTGCCATTCTACCCCGACCGACGAAGAACTGATGGGTGATTGCCTCCTCAACAAGGTTCGTAATCTGCCGCTGCGAATCCCCCCCGGCTTTAGCATTCCCGAGATGGAGGTGTACAAGAAAGCGCCCTGGGAATTGATGGTCCGCTCCATCCACCTTCCCACGGGTGTGTACTACTGCTTCGTCCGCGTGCCCCGCTCCAAAGCCAGGGACAATAGGCTGAAGCGGAAGACGCGCGGTGGAAGGTGGGTCGCCAACGGCAAGCCCCGCGACATACCGCATCAAGATAGGAGGGCGGCGATCGCCGGGACTCGGAGGAGTCTCAAATTCTTCAAGGACAGCGGTGATCCGAGAAAGAAGAACAAGAAGGACAGCAGCCTCGGTCTGCAGTGGACAATGCACGAGTACCGCCTCCACCCCAGCTTGTACGAGACGATCCCCTCCTACGAGACCGAGGAGATAATCCTGTGCCGAATCCAGCACAAGGGGAGGGGAGCCGCAGACGAGAGCGACGGCGACAGCCTCCCAGCCAAGGCCCAATCTGTGGCAGATACCCAAGAAACGCCGGAGCCATGGATGGCGGGACCTTCCACCCAGAGCATGGCAATTGACGTCCCCGGGTGTTGTTGGGTTCAATGTGGGACCGGAGCTACTGAAGAAGTATCGTGGATGGCGGCGGCACCTGCGATCCAGAGTGCGATGGCAGATGTCTTTGGGTGTTATCGTGTCCCTGAGACGGGAGTTTTGGGAAAAGAACCGTCTTGCGAGAGTCCCCCTGCGGTGCCAGAAGCGTGGACTTGCGATGACATTTTTGGATTTCTTGACGACCTTGATCTCGTAGCGGAGGCCACACTTGCAACAGCGACATCGGTAGCTCCATCTGCTACGGAGCCATGGATGGCGGGACCTTCCACCCAGAGCATGGCAATTGACGTCCCTGGGTGTTCTTGGGTTCAATGTGGGACCGGAGCTACTGAAGAAGTATCGTGGATGGCGGCGGCACCTGCGATCCAGAGTGCGATGGCAGATGTCTTTGGGTGTTATCGTGTCCCTGAGACGGGAGTTTTGGGAAAAGAACCGTCTTGCGAGAGTCCCCCTGCGGTGCCAGAAGCGTGGACTTGCGATGACATTTTTGGATTTCTTGACGACCTCGACCTTGCAGCGGAGGCCACACTTGCAACAGCGACATCGGTAGCTCCATCTGCTACGGAGCCATGGATGGCGGGACCTTCCACTCAGAGCATGGCAATTGACGTCCCTGGGTGTTCTTGGGTTCAATGTGGGACCGGAGCTACTGAAGAAGTATCGTGGATGGCGGCGGCACCTGCGATCCAGAGTGCGATGGCAGATGTCTTTGGGTGTTATCGTGTCCCTGAGACGGGAGTTTTGGGAAAAGAACCGTCTTGCGAGAGTCCCCCTGCGGTGCCTGAAGCGTGGACTTGCGATGACATTTTTGGATTTCTTGACGACCTCGACCTTGCAGCGGAGGCCACACTTGCAACAGCGACATCGGTAGCTCCATCTGCTACGGAGCCATGGATGGCGGGACCTTCCACTCAGAGCATGGCAATTGACGTCCCTGGGTGTTCTTGGGTTCAATGTGGGACCGGAGCTACTGAAGAAGTATCGTGGATGGCGGCGGCACCTGCGATCCAGAGTGCGATGGCAGATGTCTTTGGGTGTTATCGTGTCCCTGAGACGGGAGTTTTGGGAAAAGAGCCATCTTGCGAGGGTCCCCCTGCGGTGCCTGAAGCGTGGACTTGCGATGACATTTTTGGATTTCTTGACGACCTCGACCTTGCAGCGGAGGCCACACTTGCAACAGCGACATCGGTAGCTCCATCTGCTACGGAGCCATGGATGGCGGGACCTTCCACTCAGAGCATGGCAATTGACGTCCCTGGGTGTTCTTGGGTTCAATGTGGGACCGGAGCTACTGAAGAAGTATCGTGGATGGCGGCGGCGGCACCTGCGATCCAGAGTGCGATGGCAGATGTCTTTGGGTGTTATCGTGTCCCTGAGACGGGAGTTTTGGGAAAAGAGCCATCTTGCGAGGGTCCCCCTGCGGTGCCTGAAGCGTGGACTTGCGATGACATTTTTGGATTTCTTGACGACCTTGATCTCGTAGCGGAGGCCACACTTGCAACAGCGACATCGGTAGCTCCATCTGCTACGGAGCCATGGATGGCGGGACCTTCCACTCAGAGCATGGCAATTGACGTCCCTGGGTGTTCTTGGGTTCAATGTGGCATCGGAGCCTACGGAACAAGTGTCGTGGATGGCGGCGGCGGCACCTGCGATCCAGGGTGCGATGGCAGATGTCTTTGGGTGTTATTGTGTCCCTGAGACGGGAGTTTTGGGAAAAGAGCCATCTTGCGAGGGGGTCCCCCTGCGGTGCCTGAAGCGTGGACTTGCGATGATATTTTTAGATTTCTTGACGACCTCGACCTTGCAGCGGAGGCCACGTGGATGGAGGCACCACCTGCGACCAGGGTGCGACGGCTGACGTCACCGGAGAACAGAGCCATTGCACTGCAGCGGAAGAAACATGGACTTGGATAAAGAGATCGGAAGCATGTATAAAAGGCTGTAACTAAGAGAAAAACTGGAATTGTGTCTGTAACACCAATTTATCTCCCCACCATGTCCTCTATCGTATGTACTACGAATCACTCGGTGGTCACTCTTCTGCTCAATCTAAAACCTGGATAAAGAGATTCGGAAGCCGTATAAAAGCTGTAACTAAGAGAAAAACTGGAATTGTGTCTGTAACACCAATTATCTCCCCACCATGTCCTCTATCGTATGTACTACGAATCCTCGGTGGTCACGTCTTATGCTCAATCTAAAACTCAACAGAGCACAAATACGACTCAAAATGTATGACGGATATGTTCCTGAATTTTCTGTTAGTTCAGAATTGTCATTATGTGACTGACAGCTCACCTGTTCTTTAAAATTGTTCTTCTTTCTCTCATAACTTGAAAGAGCCACAACTTGTACCTGAAAATTTATGGCATAAGAATGGAAGTAACAGATTAAATTTGATCAGAAATCAGCAAAACCTAAATATTAGCTTATCGTACATTGATAAATTCACTAAGAGGAGTTTCTTTATGAGCTTGTGGTTTTGGAACATTATCCCATATTTGCAAGAAGTGTGTGTGAGACATTAAAGATAAAATTGTTATAGAAATTGAAAAGCAGAAAATTCTGTCGTTAAAAGAGGCTTGTTCTCGACCAATATCATGACACCACCTATTTTTACGGAGGCAAAATTAAGATAGAAAGCAAAAAAAAATGTGTTGCTTGATTAACTGTAGTCATACATGTTTATAATGACAATATCTGAAAGTGCTAAAGCAAAAAGTGCACTCCGCTTCTCAAATGTTGTGTCATCCTGAGCGCAAAGCAGATGATAAATCACAAGGCAATGTATAGGAGAATCATTATGAGTCAAGAATCATAATCATATGCACTGACTATTATGTTCAAGAGTTTGCTTTTGTTAAGTTAGTTCACAAAGAATAAGGACACATAAAAATTACAATCAGATCAAGGAAACCAGTTTCCAAGTATACAAAAAAACCTTGATTAGGTGCAAATTTTGGTTCATCATCACATGAATTCCTGGTTTAACTTCACTGTAGGTGTATAATTAAATAAACAATCATTGGGTATAGAAGTTAAACAAGCATGTTTCAATTTAGAGGCACAAAGAATTCAAAAAAAATTGCATCGAGATACAAACCAAATAGCACGTTTAGAAAATCCATTGATTTTGCAAACATAGGTGGGATCATCGTAAATCAAAAATCAAAATCAAGTGAATCTTAAAGACTGACAATTTTACCAACTGAGAGGTAAGAGCTAAGACGCAAGGGCTCCATCAACCCAGAGACCCCAGAAACATATTTCTTTATACTTGTTAAATTCACACGAGAGATATTAATCCTGAGTAGATGGACCATATTTTGGGAAAGATTTTAGCGCTTAAACTCTACTAGCATGTCTTACAACTAATAAAATCAAGTAAAACTGATTACAGATACACAAGTTGGAGATCTAGAGGAATGGCCAAGTCATTTTAAATGTCAAACCTTCCATGATATTTTTTTATTATACTAGTCAATATAGAACCGAGAAAAGGAAACAATATGGATCAACAAGTCATTCAACACTTTCACTTATTCCGTGCGATTGTGATGTTGTGTTAAACAGTCAAGATTACAAAGATCACTACAGATGAAATAGATGCCACAACCTAATTTTGATAATTCTTGTATTATTTTTTGTTAACATTATATAATATAACAGGATTATTAAGGGATAATGGTACCACAAAAGATCTTTATGCATTTAAGTTGGAGAGCAGAATGTCAAGTATATTAGAATCAAAAGAATCATTTACATAATCTATAATCGTCGGGCAGCAACTTAGGGAATTGTTTGCACTATCGCTTCTCCTTTTCTATCTTTCTTTTCCCATTTTCTCTAAAAAGTCCTTTTTCAGTGCCCGACAGGCCCAGTTTTCATTGTCTATATTTTTTTGGTTTATCTTCTTTTATCTTAATTGGTGTGAAAATGATGGTAGCAGTGGAGTTGTTGGCAAGAAGGCTGTCAAATAACTCGTGAGACAAGCAGGAAATTATAGCATCTGAAATAAGTTAGTTCATCGGAAGTAGAAAATCACCTATTTGTTTATTATATACTATTATTTTGACTTTGTTACCTGCATCAGCTTTCCACCCTTTCCCTCAAACATTGCTGCAAATCCAGCATGAGTGTTCGAACCACAAAGATGATTTCGGATCTGAAGTCTTCTCCATGTAAAATCAAAAACAAATTCGGTGGTTACCGAAACAAGGTCAGCAAGCAATCAGATAAAATTACCAAAGATAAGTTTTTAATACAAATTCTGATAGTTCCGGAATCACCCATGGCTATATTATTGATCACAGAAGTAACCATCTATGATCTAACCATGTACTGACTCTATATTGCATAAATTAAGCTAATACAGTACATGCCGAGAAAATAGTTGGCCCGAGTTCAGAATAAACATCCAGTCTGTTCCAAGTATAAAGGCTTCATTGCACAAAAAGAAAGAAAAAAGCACACAGTGCAGAACCATATTCATCCAGCATCCAATGGTCGTAAACTTGCAATGATTTTAATTTAAATTATAGGGGTTGCATAACTAGAAAAAGGAGATGTAACGATGACCACAGACAGAGAAGAAAGAGATTTCAACGACTGATTCATCTTGCAATGATTTTAATTTAAATTATAGGGGTTGCATAACTAGAAAAAGGAGATGTAACGATGACCACAGACAGAGAAGAAAGAGATTTCAACGACTGATTCATCTCTCAACTCCTTAATCATCACATGCTGAAAAAAGTACCTTATTTCCATATATTGATCACATATTAGAAAAAATGATAAGAAATGCACAGTTGAAGTGTTTAATTGATTCCCTCCCTATAGGCACACATGAAATGAGGTCGATCAGCATTCTTGCAGGAAATATCCAAGAACGTAATTCAAGGTGAGTTATGAACAACTGTCCGGAATAATTAAACTAGTGAGATCAATAATATACGCACTACGAACGAACGCAGACTAGATTTGGGTGGATTCATCCAAAAACCAAAAGACTTTCATGAAACTGAGATATTCACTTGAATCTTCCAAGCAAGAAATTTCTACCGCATCTACGAACGGAAGATCCCAATCAAAGAATCATCACAACGATTATGGAAGAAAACAACAAAAAGACTAACGATCAAACACTAACCAACTGGAATACCAAGAAAGCAACAGGACCAAGTCAAATCCTAATCACGAACAACTAGTACTATCACATGAATCATCGTAATCATCAAGAAGGGTGGAAATCGATAACTAAATTCTTTAAGAAAAGAGCAACAAATCCAAAGTATTAAAAGAACAATATACTGAACTTATACAACTGGCGGATCGGGCACATACATGCATCAAATATATCAAGAATCTTGGTGGCATGATCGGAACCAAGAAGGCCGCATCGGGAAGGAGAAGGGAAGATCAGGGGACGTACCTGCGGCGGGAGGAGATGGTCGGCGAACGCCTCTCCACTGTCGGGTTTCAGAAAAGCAGCAGCAGCTAACTATCGAACGGAAAGGAACAAGAAATGACGGCGACGTTTAACTAACAATGGCAGAAACTAAAGGACGAATTTTAAGTTGAACTAATCCAATTATAATAATTTTACATTATATTATAATATTTTTTAATAATACTAAAATAATACCATAATATAATATAAAAATATTGTGTTATAGTATTACTATATTACATGTTTTTACTAAATATAATTGTCCTAATATTACATTATATTCTAATTTTTAGTATTATTGAAAATACTATAAAGGAGTGTAAAAACATAATAAATATATTTTTTTGTAAAATTTATATAAAGATATGATTATGTTAATAAATATAATTTTTCTAAAATTTTTCATAAAAATATGATTTTTTAATAAAATTATACAAAGATTTGACTATAAATATAATATAGTCGATTATGTTAAATCATGAAATTATTAATTTATCATTTGGAGGTTGAAAATGTCAAATAAAAGAATTGATAGAATCATCGTTAAAAGATAATTCGGAGATCGAGCATGCAAACTACAAAGATTTCAAACATAATAAACAAAATAAATTAGAATAAAAGAAACCAAATTGATAAAGAAATATCATATATTTTTGAATATATATATATATATATATATCTCATTTTTATTATTATGATTGATATTTTAAAAAAAATATTTATGAAGAAAAATAAAAAGAAACTTCATCAAACACAATATCTCGAGATACCACATACCTATGTGTTCGTGGATTCATATATTTTTAATATTTTTTCCTTTCATCGTAGTTAATAAAGATATATTTCTTAGCTTTAGCATCAAGTTTGTTTCTCTTTGAGTCCGGTATGTACACATAGCGCACGAAGAACATATAGTTTTTCACTAAATATAAACTCATATAGAGACTTCATTGGACCAAAAGAGTTTGATTAATAATATAATTTTTACATGTCATATCTTATGTTCATAAGCTATGGGTAAATTTTTTGTATGAAGCCAGCATTCATAAGTCACCACGAGATGTCGAATCTTTTAGCCATACTATTTTGTTATGGTGTATTTGCATATATAAGTTCCTTTTGATGTCATACTCTTTGCAAAAAGAAAAGTATTTATCAGAAGTAAGCTCTTCGTCATTATCAGTATATAATCTAGGAGTGAGATTTCTTTACGTAGTTGGGGAAATCTCATCTACTATCAAATAGCACTCGAACCACACATCAAAATAAATAACCTCCCTGTCATCATATCTGCAAAAAAAAAAGAAAAAGGAAAACCAAATGACTTGAAGAGTTCCAAGGAGAAATTAAACTAGAGAAATTACTCAGAAACAAAACTGTTGCACTCAATTACTACAAAATGCATGCATTCCGTACATTCACTGCATAAGTAACATAGTGTACTTGAAGCCATGCAAAAAAGGCAGGTGCTAAGGTATATTACTCACCAGAATCCAACAAACACTCTCAACCGAAGCCAGTGTTGTAACACATACATGCCTTTAGAATATTTCATGTACAGCTACAGTTTAAATATCGAGTACACTGGCATGTAAGCTGGAGTTGTAAGCCATCCAATTTCTGCAAGTTGTAGTTTTGGCAGTTGGATATTCGATCCAAATCGTCTCAAGTTGGAAGGGAGCAGTCTGAGGTGATCGGACACCTTTCGTTCTCTCTCAAATAGGTATTTATTTTTGAATGGTTACGTATTTTTAACGGGATTTCTTGGAATACTAATGTAAATCTTGACATTATGATGACGTCACCGGGTTAAACTGACCGGTTGTGAAACCGGTTCACCATCTGATCCGATTTAAATCGTCCAATGTGAGATCATTTTGGGATATTCGAAACTGGACATTATAGCATGTGTAGTAGATAAAAGCGTGCTCGAGTGTCCCATGCATAATTAACACTTGTAGCGGCTAGAAAGGCTGTGTGCTATGACTCATAGCTCGACTCAAGACACCAGCCTGCATGCACCACTGTACCTTCTCTTAATTAACTGTCACTCCAGCTCCGAGTGTCACCCCTTAAGTCACGCTGTTCTGTATTTTCATTTGTACTGTCTCTCGTACAATCAACGGATGGGGCAGGTAGCACATTATTGGACCAGAAACAGGAAGCAGTGTTCCGTTCCACGACTCAAGGTACGAGCCTGGTGCACACACTACCCTCTCCTGGATGTGCATCACTTGAGTCGGTCACCACTTAAGTTTCCCATCTCCATTTGTCTGATATTATTTCCTCACAACTACGTACCTACTCCCAAGTTTTGGATCGACATCCGAATTAGGTGATGTTCTAAGTAGTCAAGTAAAGCACAAACTTAATTTCTCCACCTCTATGCATGAGTAACATATGAGATTGAATTCCTTGTCAAGAAACAATAATTCTAGCTTCCGTTGCTGCCTTACCAAATATCGACTAGATCGGTACATGTTCAGTAATAAAGTGCTTAGGCTCCGATTATTGATTATAGAGATCCATCTATTTCTTTCTTTAATATGGCGTGCATTATGTTCCAATACATAAAAATTATGATACAATATGCCACAATTCTATGACACGATTCTATTACGACTTATGTGATCATGTTCAATAGTAAATTCGTCTTAACATGATTTGTTTTGATCAAACGTCTTGATGTAAAATATTTAATAAAGAATTCATGATATATAGAACCATCATATTCTAAATTCTAACTCAAATATAATCAAACCTCTCATATGAGATAGAAATCGGAGTGTGATAAAAGCATACACCGATATAAAAACAGTACAAGCCTTTACAAGAATAGAGAAACTGTATCGACTTCCTCTGGTGATCCTATATATGCATTTAGCTTCGGGTTTAAAACAAAATTTTACTGTTGTTGATAACTTGAATAAAAGTTAATGGTGGAGTTGGCACAAAAATGCCAATCGGTGCATCTAAGTTGAATAGCTCGGCTGATAAGAATAAAAGGTGACTTCTTTTTCTTTCTCCTTTCTGATTCGATTGCCAACTTTTGTTTTGCTTCTTGCTTGCTTGCTTGGATAAACCTTGGATCAACATCCTCGCTGACCGGCAGTTATCGCATATGAAAGCAAGGCCTGCCTGAAGTTATTTCGCCCACGCCATGCATGGGGTATAGTAGCATCGCGATGTACTCTGCTGACACAGCATCGCAGAAACTTCGAAGAATTAAAGGTGACTTCTTTTTCTTTCTCCTTTCTGATTCGATTGCCAACTTTTGTTTTGCTTCTTGCTTGCTTGCTTGCTTGCTTGCTTGCTTGGATAAACCTTGGATCAACATCCTCGCTGACCGGCAGTTATCGCATATGAAAGCAAGGCCTGAGTTATTCGCCCACGCCATGCATGGGGTATAGTAGCATCGCGATGTACTCTGCTGACACAGCATCGCAGAAACTTCGAAGAATTAAAGGTGACTTCTTTTTCTTTCTCCTTTCTGATTCGATTGCCAACTTTTGTTTTGCTTCTTGCTTGCTTGCTTGCTTGCTTGCTTGCTTGGATAAACCTTGGATCAACATCCTCGCTGACCGGCAGTTATCGCATATGAAAGCAAGGCCTGCCTGAAGTTATTTCGCCCAAACGCCATGCATGGGGTATAGTAGCATCGCGATGTACTCTGCTGACACAGCATCGCAGAAACTTCGAAGAATTAAAGGTGACTTCTTTTTCTTTCTCCTTTCTGATTCGATTGCCAACTTTTGTTTTGCTTCTTGCTTGCTTGCTTGCTTGCTTGCTTGCTTGCTTGGATAAACCTTGGATCAACATCCTCGCTGACCGGCAGTTATCGCATATGAAAGCAAGGCCTGAGTTATTCGCCCACGCCATGCATGGGGTATAGTAGCATCGCGATGTACTCTGCTGACACAGCATCGCAGAAACTTCGAAGAATTAAAGGTGACTTCTTTTTCTTTCTCCTTTCTGATTCGATTGCCAACTTTTGTTTTGCTTCTTGCTTGCTTGCTTGCTTGCTTGCTTGGATAAACCTTGGATCAACATCCTCGCTGACCGGCAGTTATCGCATATGAAAGCAAGGCCTGAGTTATTCGCCCACGCCATGCATAATTAACACTTGTAGCGGCTAGAAAGGCTGTGTGCTATGACTCATAGCTCGACTCAAGACGCCAGCCTGCATGCACCACTATACCTTCTCTTAATTAACTGTCACTCCAGCCCCGAGTGTCACCCCTTAAGTCACGCTGTCAAGCGAAACATGTTCTATGTTTCATTTGTACTGTCTCTCGGACAATCAACGGATGGGGCAGGTAGCACATGTTCCGTTCCACGACTTAAGGTACGAGCCTCGTGCACACACTACCCTCTCCTAGATGTGCATCACTTGAGTCGGTCACCACTTAAGTTTCCCGTCTCCACTTGTGTGATATTATTTCCTCCTGACAACTACGTACCTACTCCCAAGTTTTGGATCGACATCCGAATTAGGTGATGTTCTAAGTAGGCAAGTAAAGCACAAACTTATTTCCTCCACCTCTATGCATGAGTAACATATAAGATTGAATTCCTTGCCACTCTATGCATGAGTAAGTAACATATGAGATTGAATTCCTTGCGAAGAAATAATAATTCTAGCTTCTCGATGCCGACCAAATATCGATTAGATTGACAGGCGTTCGTTAATAAAATGCTTAGGCCCCGATTATTGATTATAGAGATCCATTTATTTATTTCTTTAACATGGCATGCAATATGTTCGAATACATAAAAGTTACGATACCATATATCACAATTCTATGACAGGATTCTATTACGGCACATGTGATCAGGTTCAATAGTAAATTCGTCTTGACATGATTTGTTTTGATCTGACGTCTCGATGTAAAATATTTAATAAAGAATTCATGATATATAGAACCATCAAATTCTAAATTCTAACTCAAATATAATCGAACTTCTCATATGAGATAGAAATCGGAGTGTGATAAAAGCATACACGGATATAAAAACAGTACAAGCCTTTACAAGAATAGAGAAACTGTATCGACTTCCTCTGGTGATCCTATATATGCATTTAGCTTCGGGTTTAAAACAAAATTTTACTGTTGTTGATAACTTGAATAAAAGTTAATGGTGGAGTTGAATAGCTCGGCTGATAAGAATAAAAGGTGACTTCTTTTTTCTTTCTCCTTTCTGATTCGATTGCCAACTTTTGTTTTGCTTCTTGCTTGCTTGCTTGGATAAACCTTGGATCAACATCCTCGCTGACCGAGCAGTTATCGCATATGAAAGCAAGGCCTGAAGTTATTTCGCCCAACGCCATGCATGGGGTATAGTAGCATCGCGATGTACTCTGCTGACACAGCATCGCAGAACTTCGAAGATTCAAGTGACTATCTCAGTTTCATGAAAGTCTTTTGGTTTTTGGATGAATCCACCCAAATCTAGTCTGCGTTCGTTCGTAGTGCGTATATTATTGATCTCACTAGTTTAATTATTCCGTGACAGTTGTTCATAACTCACCTTGAATTACGTTCTTGGATATTTCCTGCAAGAATGCTGATCGACCTCATTTCATGTGTGCCTATAGGGAGGGAATCAATTAAACACTTCAACTGTGCATTTCTTATCATTTTTTCTAAGTTCTGTCTAAATGACGGTACAATAAAAGTATCTTTTAAATCTAAATAACATCCAGTACATAATAACAATCTAAATATGTCTATAGCTTCCACATCTACCAATTTTTTGTCTCCCACATAAATGCATTTCTCAGTATCATTGAGCTTTTGGTAGCTCAGGCAACCTTGCTTTGAAACACTGATGTTAGTAGTTGCACCGAAGTCTAACCACCAAGTGTTTCTAGGTACTGAAGTTAAATTAGCTTCAGAACAAACCAAAGTAAGGAACATACCTTTTTTAGCACGCCAAGCGTGAAATTTGGTACAGTCCTTCTTCAAATGTCTATATTTTTTACAGAAGAAACAAGTATCATCCTTGTTTTGTTTCTTCTGTACTAGACCTTTATTAACCTCATTCTTTCCAGATTTATATTTTCTTTTCTTGCCCTTATCCTTAGAGGTGTTGGTTAAGTTTGCACTTTCAATCTTTTCTTGTTTTAATCTTTCTTCTTCTTGCACACAATATGAAATAAGCTCATTAAGAGACCATTTGTTCTTTTGGCTGTTATAACTGACCTTAAACTGATTGAATTGTGCAGGAAGAGATATCAGAACCAAATGGACAAGTAAGTTCTCTGATAGGCTAAGCTTTAATGCTTTAAGCTTAGAAGCAAGATTAGACATTTCCATAATATATTCCCTTATATTTCCTTTGCTATCTCATGGTAAACAAGCTTTGGAGTAGAGTGCATGTTTCTGCCTTATCGTTTTTAAGAAAATGCTTTTCTATTTCGGTAAGAAAATCTTTGGCCTTGGTAATTCCTTTGGATACCGCACACCTAAAGGCTTCTAGAATGCCACGCTTAATGATCATAAGACTCATGCGATTAGACCTGTCTCACTTCTCATATAGTCTCCTTTCATCATGAGTACTATTTTCTGTAAGAGAAGCGGGTTGGTCTTCTCTTAGTGTAAGGTCCAAATCCATACAGTCCAAAACAATTAGAATGTTTTCTTTCCAATCCTTAAAGTTAGTTCCGTTTAGAACTGATACAGAACTGATGTTAGCAGATATTGTTGCAAGAGAACCTAAATAAGATAACTATAGACAATCAGAAATTATGCTTATATTTATTACCATGAACTTAAGTAAATTCAAATAATGATATAACCCATCTCAAGATACCAAGTGCAACATTAATATCTTGTCTTTGGACTTCAATATTAATTGCTAGTGGTAGTCTTGTTGTAATGATCGATAATAAGACATGTTAAATGAGAAACCCATCGGATTGATTTATTATTTGCATGTATAACTTTATAATTGTCACGTGTTTACCATTACAGGCATGTATAAAATCCTGCCAGTAATTAACCTTCCTTTAGGCCGAGTAATTACCACATGGATGTAAATATACACTACATTTAATATTTTCATGAGAAATGTTATATATGAGAGGTCACTTTGACGACTTCATACATTAAATTACTCAATCTAATGTTAAACAATTGCTAATTGAATTCGAACCATATTAATCAAATTGGTTTGACCTTAATTTGTTGATTAAAATATATAATGCATATATACCATTCAATTTATGTCAACAAATAATTTTATAGAACTAATATTATATTTAAATCAATATAATATTACAATAACATTATTAAACCAACATAATATGAAACTTTAGATAAAATCCAAAGGAAATTTGGGAAATTTATGCCTTGTAATGCAAAAATGAATTTGCATACTGATGAATAGGAAAAGACACGAAGAGAAAAAGACATCTCAGAATTAAAGTGATATAACACTAGAAAAAAGGTACTGAAATGTGAAGCATGCTATAGCATGATTACATAAAATATTCATCTTTTCTAATGATGATAGAACCAAATCACTCCAAAATACTGATGTAAACATCATTAAAATACATGAAAAACAAGCTTAGATGTTCATCAATCATTGTAGGATGGCTCTGATACCATTTGTTGGGTTCTTTTAACATATCAAATATGGATAAAATAATTATTGTATAGAATCAAAACTAAATTTTGGTTCAAAAACATGCTTTATAGATCCAAAATAAGATTTCAGAATGTTTCCATAAAACTTTTTAAATTCACTATAATATGCATGAAATCCTACAATAATTAAAAAACATATTAATACGGAAGCGATAAATCCATTAGAGTTTTTTTTGATTAATTGGTGATTTAGTCTTCTAATTGCATGTATCCTTTAAGAAGTTTAGATTTCTACTTAACGGGTGAAGAGAAGCTTCATTCCATACTGTAACCGGGGACCATAACCTTATTTATAGTTATAACTGATGAATCTACAATTATGATTATATTCATAATTGATGAATCTATAATTATACCTCAAGAGTTTCATATTCCTAACTTATCTCGTCATTAAGTTAGAAATATGACTGATGGAATCCACACAATTAATTTTCATAATAATTATGTCTCTTAGCCAAATAACTTTACTTTAATTAAATCACTTTAATTTTGAATATAACTTAACACATTTATTTATACATACGTCTTAAAATTTTAACAAGAGATTCGTATTAAAAGACTTTCTTTATGCTCATTCTTTTGTGTTATAATTTTATCATTCTCTCTATCCATTTCAGTATTTATTGTCCATTACATAATAATCTCCTCCTCGAGCACCATCCAACCATAAATCTCTACATCTCTAGATCTAGAGAATTACGATAGCATCGACATGTTTTCTAGGTGAGAGTTTGGAAGATGAATCTGTTGAACCTTGTTCCCATTCGAACAGAAGCTGAACAAGAAGAGCTGATAGATAACACAGTGGCAGAGTTGACTCTGCCAAAGATTACGAAATTTATTTATCTGCTCCGGAAGACTGCTCGTGTAAGCAAACCAATTCAAAGACCATATCTGCAGGTAGCTCGTGTCCCTCTACTTGCGTAGGACAACTCGGCCAAATGTATTTATCTACTTGCTGGAGTTGGAGAATCGTCGCCGTATCGGAATCGAGTATAACCCATATCAGTAGATGATGGAATAATGAGGAGCTTAAACAGGAGGCCTCGAAGCAACAAGAACAAAAGCATTTGTTTGAGGAGCAAATGACTAACTAGAGCAGCAAGAGGAACGGGAAGCAAAGATCTCTAGTCGTAGTAACCAGAGAGGTAGGAAGCAGGAGCCTGTCACTTCCTCCTCCTCGTTGCATGAGCAGCATCATCCATGTCTGCTTCGATTTTCTTCCAAGACGTCGAAGGCATTATTGGGTGCAGCGTTGGTGAAACCCCCCATGTTCCTAATCATCAAGGAAACTGGATTCTCATCAACGCTGCACTCAATGATGCCTTCGATCCAGGTCCTCGGCATCAACCTACCGCCCCTTCGCTGCTTATATGTACTGCTTCACGGGGCACTTGCGTCTTGCAATTGATTTGTGCTCGGCATCGTAGCAGCCTGTAGCGGAAGTCATCACCATGACCCGCAAACCATGTGAGAGGCAGTAGGAGTGTGTACTGCGTACTAACGCCCTCTCCCAACTCATCCACGCAGTACCACCGGGTAGTACTTCGAGAGCAACAGTACCCTCGGCGGCTACCCCATCACCTACACGCCTTGTGATTGCATATAGCAACGGGACCCACCTCCGGGGCCATCGTTCTCAAGTCACAGGAGAAGGAAAATTGTGGATCGGAAAGTTATTGGTGCATCGAATTAATTGATGAGGCTGTACAACGCTTTTGCGTAGTACGTTCTCACGACACAGTAACGGGCTTAAATAGAGGAATCCAAAACCTTGTAATAGACCGTACCAGGTTAGATGTCTCATATGTTTGGTTTCCGTTCACTCGGTACGATGGGAGTGGCAATGTAATGGGTGTTTTGGGAAAGTGCATGAAATATTATCATTCATGTCATTGCATCGCAATTACATACTTTTGAGCGATACCACCATCGTAAATTTTGAATTCTCGATGATATCATCATCAGCTGCATTGATAAATACTATTTATGCTTATCAATTGACTCTTATAGTATCATCGTTTGGGCCTGACGATACCATCACCTAGGCCTACTCAATGTCACTATTTTGATCTTCTAACGGGTCCAATTTGACTTGAATCCAAGCCCGTTACCTTTCTCGACAAATTGGCATAGTTTTAACTTAATACCAACATAATTTGATCCAGAAAAATTTTGATCAAGACTTTAATAATCCAACTATATCTGACATGATTACGAAGTTTTTAGCATATTGTATGTCATTCTGGCATGTCATTTGATCTTTCAGTACTTCATTCGAACATCTGGCGTATCATCATTTCCTTCGGTATATCGTCATATTTATCAACATATCGATTTTTCCATGACACCCGATCTTTTGGCACGATACCCGATCCTTCCAGCACGATGCCCGAACTTATAGCACGAGATCCATTCTTTGACACATTGACCAATCCTCTAGCTCAATGTCCAATTTCTAACATGATATTTTTCTTGGCACAACATTTGATCTCCTACTTTAATAATTTGCTCTTAATGGTTTGAGTTCTTAATCGATGTATTTCCTATGTCACTTATCTCAAAAGCATATTAGTCCATAAACTCATTAATTGATTTCATTATCAAAATTTAGAATTCAATAATCTCTTCCTTTTTGTTGATAACAATCAATTGATGATGGAGTTTTAACTAGGCTCTCCCAATTTATATGTCATTTTGAAATATAATGAACTCGAATTCAAAAAATAATAAACTTTTTAGTACTAGTCTTTGAATTTAAATCGAAACAATTTTAATCATAAATCCTAGTAACTTTCAATAATAATCATTGCAAAAGTCATATGCATAATTTTAGTTAAAATATCAAAATAACAATAATTTGCACAAATCATATATCAAAATAATCGTTGCATAAATCATATGCATAATCAAATAACATCATCATCATTATAAGTTAAAACATCATACATAGTTACCACGTTATCAAAAAGTAAAAACTACTTCTCGCTTTTTGTCATCAACAAAAATGAGAAATACACAAGCTACTCAAATAGTGATAATCTAAAATGTCTAAATAAAGTATGAAAATGTGCATCAAAAGTGTCAAGACATTGATGAATCTACTGTATCTCAGTCAAAATTTGATCTTGACGAAGCTCAATACGATCCAATTGAACTACTATGGAACCAAAAGATGAAGAGGGTGCTGGATCCGATAGAGGTCTCGCCTCAAAGGGACTAATAGGAGGAGAATGATTGCCCCTATGTATAGGTATTTCTTTTAAGTAATCTAGTTCAAATTCTATTCATCATAGTGCACCTCAATCTTCTTAATAGGTTTCTATAATGTTATTAAATTTATCTAGTTTTATGATTTCTTCGTCTAGTGGGATAGCTATGTCATATGCATGTAATAGTCTAGTAATCAAGCCATCATATGAAAGCATTATATCCTTCTCAGATATATCAATCATGTTTTGATATATTAAATATCCAAAGTAATTCTCACGTCTTGTTATAATCTAATACATGGTGCTTGTTTCCAGAATATTTACTTCATCAAGATTGTATTATTTAGGAAACAAAATACTAATCATGATATGATGAAGTAATTTTGTGTTGAATAACAATAAATGCTTATAACTCTTTGGAACAATAAATAGATTAGGGTTTTCCAAAATGATGCTAATATATAACCCCAATTGACTCGGTGTCATATTGTCCTCTAAAATAGTAACCTTTTTTTTTTGTAATTCCTATAAGGTTACAAATTATACCCTCTATAATAGGTATATGATGAACTAGAATATAAGTAGATACCTATTATGTTCATCTACGTGCAAATTGTTTGCGCACCACGTGCACCTACCGCAATATATTGAGTTTCAATTGTAGATAGTACGATAGAGTTTTACTTCTTAAAAGACCAAGAAACAAGTGCTTGATCTAGGAATTGATAAGTTTCAAAAGTAATTTTTCTATCTATATTGCATTTTACAAAGTCAGCATTAACATAAGCACTCAAATAAAAAAAATTAGATTTAAAATACGATAACCCCATATTAGGAGTTCCTTTTAATATCTAAATATTTTTTTAACTATTTTATAATGAGATTGTTTAGGATTGGACTAGAATCTTACACAAAGTCCAACACTAAATAATATATCAGGTTTAGTTGTAGTAAGATATAATAAGCTTTCTATCATATCTTTGTAAGTCTTTTGATCAAAGCATTCTCATTCATTATTCACACTTAATTTAGTAGAAGTATTCATTGGTATATTAATAGCCTTAACAGTATTCATGTGAAATCGTTTTAATAGATCGAAAGTGTACTTTATTTAATTAATGAAAATTTTGATATTTAATTGCTTAACTTATAATCCTAAGAAAAATATCAATTCAGTCATCAAACTCATTTTAAATTCTTAGCTCATATTCTTAATAAATGATTTACGTAAAGATTCATTTGTAGAACAAAAATAATATTATCAATATAAGTTTGAACAATAAGAAAATTATTTTTAAAATATTTAATAAACAGTGTGGTATTGATCTTATCTTTTAAAAAATTATTTTGAATAAAGAAAGAGCTAAGCCTATCATACGAAGTCCTAGGGGCTTACTTCAATCCATAGAGAGCTTTAGATAATTTATAAACATGGTTTGGAAAAAGATCATTTTCAAATCCGGGTGGTTGCTCAATAAAAACTTCTTCGAAAATAAAATTATTAATTTTTTAAAAATATGCATAAGTAAAGAGTATCATTATAGCTTCAACTTTAGCTACAAGAGTGAATATTTCTTTATAATCTTTTTTTTTTGTGGTTGAAACCTTTGGCAATTAATCTAGCCTTGTTTTGAATCACGACACCTTATTCATCTTGTTTATTCCTAAAGACTCATTTAATATCAATCATGAGATGATCACTAGGTCTAGGAATTGCTAATTATATGTGCCCTATAAGCCAATCATGTGAGTGATGATACGTACGACTTGACACGCAGTCTTTTTGCTTATTATATTTTGACATTTTATCACTTTATATTGACTATTGCATATATACATATATATATTGTGATGTCCTTAGATTTGTGCAATAGGAATTTGATCGTGATGAGATCACAATAATGAGACTAATTCGCCTTTAAACATAAATCCTAAATAATCTCGATCATAGGTTATTCGAGAGGGGCATCGAGATGACCGAACAAACTGGTGTGTTGTATACTCGTCCATATGATAGATATAGCTGGTCTCATAGCTACTCGTGTGGGGATACTATGGATACAATACAAGTGTTCATTGAGGAATGAGTTCACTGATTGATCTGCTTATGGAATGCTGAATGATTGATGATGCCTTATTGTCAAATAGCGATTTCGTAGTCTCAATAGTGTATTTGGTCCTTAGACTTGAGACACCAAGGATGTCCTGTATGAGTGCTCCACTCTTTGATACTGGACTTATAGGTTTATATGTCCCAGATCTAGCACAGTCGGTCATCGGGGGTGGGAAACAACCTTACAAGAGCTATTGAGTGTCGATAGAGGATCATCTACTCTCAGTATCATGATAAGAATGTCTCATGTGTTCTTGTTCAGACAAATCCCTGGCCAGAGTCATTCATATTGAGAGAGAAAGAGTTCTCCGGGAGAATCCGATTAGAGTGAGACTCGAGTAAAAATCGTATTGGTCTGACAGCACCATACCCAGTATACAGTCTTTGGAATATTAGATGGATGAGGGACTATAGGTACACGTTAACTGAGAATAGATAGGTCCAATAGATTGGATTCCCTTGTATCGTCTAGAAGTTGTGGCGTAGTGGCCTAGTACTTCTGCGATGAGTTGATTAAATTATTTTGAAGATAAAAATTCATTGTGCCAGAAAGAGTTTTAACAGGTATAACTCACGGCCAGCATAATATTGGGCCTAGAGAGTCACACACATATGGTAGGCATTGCGATGGATAGAAGTTCGGATATGAGATATCCGCTGGAGCCCCTATCTTATTGGATATCCAATAAGCCCCTGAATTATTAGATTCTATGGATGAGATCTAATAAGCACCCATAAGAGATTATTAGATAAAAATCAACTAATCTAAGAGGCTTGGGTAGTTGGATGGAGATCCAATACCCAATAGGGTAGGATCCATTAGGGTTAAGTTGATAAGGGGCTTCTATAAATAGGAGGGAATCAGTAGTTTATAGGCTAGAGCCTTTTGCTTGCCTCTCATATTTTTTTCTCCCTCTTTACCTCAGAGCAGGCCTGGAGTTTTGAGGAGTGTTGTCACAGCGCTGTTGTGGATCACCTCTAAAGAGGAGGGCGCTTGACCTCCTTCACCCTCTCATAGAGATCTATAGGGATTCAGGGATATACGATCTCTCTAAGTAACACAATCTATCTCACATGTGGTTTTAAGTTTCACAAATTTTGTGCACCAATCTTCGCACGACGGCGAACATATCTTTGGGAATTGAGGATTTTGTTTTCTGTTCCTCCGCTACGCATGTGATATCGCCCCCAAGATTTTCCAACAGGAACAAATATCCAAACAATATTTCTTTTAAATTGATTTAATTATTCATATATTGTCGAGACCCATGAGTCATCCTTTAGAGTATCATCAATGCATTTAGGCTTAATTTTAGATAAAAATATAGATTTTGCATAAATATTTTTAGTGAAGAATAAATTTGAATACATTTTGATATATCTCCAATAATTAGCTTCTTATGATGTACATCTACAAACTTCTATTTCTTTGGTCAAAATTATTTGGAAGTAGTAGATATATCCAAGTTATTTTTGAGAGGAGAATTCTCATTAAAATTCAAAATCATCATCAAAATTATTTTTCTTAACTTCAAAAGATTCATTAAAAATAACATAAATAGATTCCTCAATAACTAAGGATCTCTTATTAAAAACTTGATAAGCTTTAGAGATAGAGAAATATCCAAGAAAAATGCTTTCATCGAATTTTACATCAAATTTTTCTAAGACATCATTTTCATTTAAAATAAAATATTTACATCCAAAATCTCTAAAACACTTAATTTCGAAATTCTCTATGCATGAAGGGTTGTTTCATGTACTAGTATTTATTTTAGTATTTAGGGCTTAGAAAAAACTTTAGAAACTGATGATATTGGTAGAAGCTCTCTTGGAGTGCTCTCTTGAACTCTGTATCTCTTGGATGCGTCCTTGAGTGGTAAGTCTTTTGCTTTCAGTTTTGTATCCTTATTTATTATCCTTAGGGTGGTGATCTTTCTGTATCCCTTTGTGATTTTAAACTTGGTGGTGAGCTATTTTTTCATTTTTACCAAAGTTGCTTCATGAGTTCGCTCCTTTTCTATACAGAAAACTCATTCTAGCAAAGACAATTATGCTGTCGACGTTTCTTTATGTGTTTACTCCTTTTGCTGTATGAAAAACTCATTCCAGCAAATACAATTGTACTGTCAACTTTTCTTGTGAGTTTGTTCATTTTCCATCCAAAAAAACTATGCCATCAATTTTCTTTCTAAATCCATTATGTATTTTACCCTCCCCGATATCACAAAAGTACTTGGGTAAACTATGTTCATTAAGTATTGTACTTATCATCTCTTATAAACATTTATTATTTCTCTTTTTACAACTATATTTTGTTGTAGATTTCTTAGAGTGAAGAAATTATGATCATACACATTCAAATCATAAAACTCTTAAAAATCATGATTTTTAAATTCACTATCATGATCACAATGAATAAAAGAAATCATAAAACCTTTTTTATTTTGAACTTATTTATAAAATTGATGAAATATTTAAAATAATTATTTTTATATGCCAAGAAATATGCTCAAGTATATCTACTATAATTATTAATAATCACAAAAGTATATTTATTATCTCTTAAGCTTGTGGTTTCGACAAATCCAAATAAATTCATGTGAATTAGTTATAGTGGTATAGAGGTATTCATTTAGTTTTTAGATTTAAAGCTACTCTTTATTTTTTTATCTAATTAGCACACATAACAAATTTTATTTTTAACCAATTTAATTTTAGGCATTTCTCTTTTAAGTTCTTTAGTTCTAATTTGTGATATCAATTTTTTACTAACATACCCTAATCTTATATGCCAAAGCCATGCATCATTATTCAAAATTGAAAAATAAGTTTCATCATAAAAAATCATCAAGATCAATAGCATAAACATTATTACTTCTTAAAGCAATCATAGATTTATTCTTATTTGATAATTTTATAATGCAAGCATAAGATTCAAATTTAACATTATATCCTTTATCATAAAATTGACTAATGCTTATCATAACATTATATCCTTTCAAACTATATACTAAAAACATATATTTAATCAAGAGATTCGATTTGTTACCAATATTTTCAATACTAATGATTTTTTCTTTATTGTTGTCTCCATTAGTGAGCTTTGAGAATTATGTTAGATCTCTGGTTATATGCCTTAAGTATCCAATATCAAGATATCATCTTTTGCTCTTAACTTTTGTTTGGAGACATAAGAAAAAAGGGTTTACTTTATGTATCTATTTAACTTTAGGTCATTCATGATTAGATTTACCTTTCTTGACCTTTGACATTAAATCACTTATAATTCCTCTAGAAACCCAAATTAATTTATGAGAACTATATTTTTTAAAAGAGCATGTGTTAGTATAATGGCCAAATTTTTAAGAGAGCATGTGTAAGCATAATAGCCAAATTTTTCACAAAAGTTTTATTTAACTTTAGGAGGAATATGTATAATGTGGGTTTTTTTACAAATTTTGTTGACTTTTGATGTATGTTATTACTCACGAAGTCAATTCCTCTTTTCTTCATACATAACCTTGGTTAGTAAGAATCATATTTAGTGACTTATTTTTTTAATTTTATTTTTTTAATATTCATTGTAATAACATATTTTTTATTTTAAGTGAATTTAACTCTTCAACTTTAGTGCAAGTTGTTGATATATAGTTGTTATACTTATTTTTTAATTCATCAAATTCATTAGTAAGAGAGACATGATCCTTTTTTTAGTAAATTATATATTTTTATTTATCTTTTTAAATTTATCATATACATCAAGTAATTCATAATATAATAAAGATGTTTTGGAAGAGTCAATTACCTCATTATTGAATGTCATTAAGTCATAGTTTATCACTTCTTTATCATTGATTTGCTCTTCAACCTCTGACTCACTTGATTCATCCCACGTTGCTTTGAGTATTTTCTTCTTCTTTTGGTTTGATGACTTCTTTTTCAATTGTGAACCCTCATTTTTAAAGTGTCATGGCTTTTTGCACTCATAAAATATGACCGTATCTTTCTTGGGTTCACTTTTATTCTTACCTTCTCGTTTTGTAGGATTTGTCTTGTTTCTTCTCATGAACTTTTTGAATCTTCATGTAAGGAGTGCTATGTCATCATTATCATTTGAGTTTTTGCTCGAGTAATCTTCTTTAGTTGTAAGGGAATATTCTTCCTTTTCTTTAGAAGGTTTTCCTCTTTGTACTTACAAGTCATTTCATATATCATTAAAGATCTTATGAGTTCTTCAAAAGGAAAATTATCCAAGTCTTTAGCTTTTTGTATTATCGTTACATTTGGATCTTAGCTTTTAGGAAGTAATCTTAAAATTTTACTTACCATTTCAAGATTAATATATTTTTTACAAAAAGCTTTTAACCCATTAACAACATCTATTAAATGTGTGTTCATGTCACCAATGGATTTACTTAGCTTCATTTTAAATAATTTATAACTGTGAACCAAAAAATTAATTTTAGATTCTTTTACTCTATTTGTGTCTTCATAAGTAACTTCGAGTGTATGTCAAATATCATATGTGGTGTCACAAGTAGAAATTGGATTGAACTTATTTTTGTCTAAAGCAAAAAATAAAACATTCATACCTTTAGAATTTAAGAAAAATATTTTTTTAAAATTATTTTATTTATTCATCGATTTAGAAGGTTTTTGAAAGTCAAACTCGACAATGTACTATAAATCGAAATCTATAGAAAGGGCAAAAATTATCATTCTAGTTTTTCAATAGATATATTCCATCCCATTGAACATAGGAGAAGGAATGACCCCTCTTGATTGTCTAAAAAAACTATTACATCTCTCTTGGGTGTTAATTCAACTGAGAGAATGGCACTAAGTGGGAGAGGGGGTGAATTAGTGTCATAGAAAATTTTATCCGATTTTAAATTTTGATCAATAAAATCATATCGAAAATGTAATTAACAAAAAGTGTAAATAATGGTTGCAAGTAAAGTAAATATGTAAACAATAATAAATCAAAAATAAGAGAAAGAATGTAAACCGATTTATAGTAGTTTAGTTTTCCCGACATATATCCACTCTCAATTCCTGTTCCATCGAGGCCACCGGCTTTCACTATCGATCTTTTTTATACTGAGTAAAGATTAACTACCCTTGTTACAAGTCTTTTCCTTTTAATAGGCTTAGGAGAGATCCTCTACACTTATTCTTTTACAAGAGACATTACCTCCTACAACTTAGAACCACCTCTAAACTCAAGAAAGAGGAAGAGATTCAAATGATACTCAAAGAGAGAGCTACAACCCTTCACAAAGTTAGAATTCGATACTCCATCAAACAAGTCTCAATGGGGTATTTATAGGCCCCAAAAGGGTTCAAAATAGAGCCAAAAATTTTAAATCCCCAAAAATTTTGGGGTATGGGCGATACTACTACTAACACCTGGCAGTACTATTGTTTTAACTTTTGATATCACAATTTTAGACTTTCGAGCAGTACCACCATCGTAAATTTTAAATGGTACCATTGCCACCCTTGGTGGTACCACCACCGATAGCGCTAGCAAACACTATTTGTTCTTGTCGGTTGACTAAGGCAATACCATCGCTTGGACCTGATGGTACTACCACCCAAGCCTACTCAAGGCCACTATTTTGGCCATCTAACAGATCCAATTCAACTTGGGTCTAAGCCTATTAGCTTTCTAGACAAGTTGATATAGTTTTGATCTGATAGCAACATAATTTGACCTAGAACCCCGATCAAGACTTTAACAATTCAACCACATATCCAATACAATTATAAAGCTTTCAGCATACTATACGCTATTTCGATATATCGTCCAATCTTTTGACACTTTGTTTGAATCTTTGGCACATCATTCTTTCCTTCAGCATATTGTCTGATCTATCAGTATGTCAACTTTCCCATAACACTCGATCTTTTAACGCAACACCCGATCTTTCTGACACGATGCTTGAACTTATAACACGAAGTCTATTCTTCGGCATGTCGATCAATCCTTCAACTCGATGTCCAATTTTCGACATAATACTTTTCTCGGCACAACGTCTGATTCTCTTGCTTCGATAATTTACTCTTGATAGTTCGAGTTTTTGATCAATGTATTTCTTGCGCTACTTATCTCAAAAGCATATTAGTTCATAAACTCATTAATTGATTTCATCATTAAAATATAGGATTTAACAACACTTGATCTCGATTATGATAAAAAAAGCCTCAAATTTTAATAATTAATTAATATATTTTAAAAAAAGAAAAATAATATTAATTATCTTAAGATCATATCATAATAATTCTGCAAATTTAGATTAGTTTAGTGGAAGTTGATCAAGTTACACTCGAAATTGAACTAACTTATCCTCCATCACAAAACTTATTCAAAAAATCTTTAATTTCAATAATTAATTAACATAAAATTTTATAAAAATACAAAAATGATATTAATCCTCTTAGAATTAGTTTGGTTGAAGTCTGAGTTAGTTTAGTAGAAGTTAAACGGGGATATATGCAAAAAAAAAAAAAACTTTTATTTTAATACTTAATTATCGTAAAATTTTTAAAGATAGAAAAAATTATATTAGAACCATGTTATTGTAGTTTGAGAAAATTTTGGGTTAGGTCAGTGAAAGTTAATTATAATCTAAACTGAATTAAAATATACTCGACCACAATACCGATTAAAAAATCTTAAATTTTGATAATTAATTATTATAAATGTATAAAAAATAAAAATAATATTAATCATTTAAGAATCATATCCTAATTGTTCTATGAAGGTTTGGGTTGGTTTAGTAAAAGTTGACCTAGTTATATTTGAAATTGAACTAAACTCACAAAACTAATTCAAAAATTCCTCAATTTCAATCGAAGTTTTGTTCATAAGCTTTTTTTTAATCATTTATTAAAAAAATACCCCTAGAAAATAAACGAATAGGGAGATGTCATCCGGTAAAAAATCGATAATGGAAGGTTTTCTCGATAAAATATCCATATTTAATCTGATGATAAAACTATGTCCATCTCCTTTCCTACAACAACTTGAAGGTGTGTTATAAAAGGAGACATCTATCTGCAGCTTAGCTTAACTGTTTCAATGGAAGGAAATTTACAAGATGGAAACTGTGCCATTTAGCAAATTCCAGAAAATAAGCAGCAGCAAGACAGAATGCGAGATTGTGAAAGGCTTTTAGACGAGAATCTTATTGCATATTTACAAATACTTGTTTGATCACAAATTCCCTAATTCAATATCATTCTATTTTTACAGTAAATCTAGCTTTACATAATTGAATGGAATTGCAATGACAGGGTGATTGTGCCCTTCCAAATTCATTCGATCTCTTCCATATACACGATTGTGCTGCACAGAGCACCAGAGATGGATCATGAAATTTTTCGATATCACAGTCATCTATCTGCGACTTCCTTCCCAAGCCAAACACTGATCTATTACCAAGACTTCAATTATGCTGTCCTAATTGATCTGATAGAACTAGAGACCTGGATTGGCTCGTGTCTGCATTCCATGAGTGCTCACTACCATTTGATGCTCTTTCCATGCTACAAGGATCTGGAATTCTGGTTGCAAACAAAGGAGGCTTGTGGAGAGCTGTGAAGGCCTTGCTTCCTTCACCACCAGTAGCTAAGCATATTGTGTCGCCCCGACCGTGCCATACGCCATTCTGGACATTGTTCATTTCCAACGTCCGCGATTCCTGATCATTCCAATGAAACAGAGAATATTATAAAAAAACCTTAGAGAAAAAAATCTTCCAAGAATCTAATATCGACGGGAACTCTTAGTTAGTAGGATCTTATAATGACGACCTGGCATAATGTGCAACAAGGGCAAATGAGATGATTAATACAATCCAGGAGACTGTGACTTCCCTGCCAACAAAGAAACCAACCAATGTTAGAACAATCCAGGAATATGAGCATCCAAAATTTATATATGCTAAACAAATGGGCCATTAATATAGCAATGAGAAGTACAACTGGTTATGATAAATGAAATATAGCAATAGAAAATAGACAATAATGATAAATAGAAAAGAGATGCTTACTCTTATATTAAACTGCTTCTTTAATCTAGTACGAAAATGACCCAAATACAACCCGGATGAGATGGTAGAAGCAATTGCCATGTACAAGAAGCAATGCCGGTTCGTAATACCAAAGGCAATGAAACTGAACAAGGCAGCAACTATAAAGATAGAATGCGCTGTTGCCTGTACCAAAAGAAAGCCATTCTCAAATCAGAAGGGCAATGGGTGAAAGGAATTTAAGCATCAACACAACACCGTAAGCAATAAAAACAATTTGTACTACTTTGAACTAACTATGATGAATTATTCTACTCCATATGATTTGAGTATGGAAGAAGAAAACAGACTCTCCATATGTTCCTAATAGAATTATAAACATCTGTAAGCACACATAAGTATGCCTGTGAAGATACACAACAATTGTTTCCCTAACAAACCAAAAGTACTCAGGTAAATTATGATGGCATAGGTTCAAAAGTTTTTGCTCAGGAACACCTCTGTAGGTTCAATAAGAAAAACTATTTAATTCCCTAGCAGGATTAACGTCGAAATCTGCAGGATCGTTACCGTCACTAAACACATGACTGGTTACAGTTTTATTGCCAAAATTTAATCAAACAATATATTACAGCTTAAAAACAACACTATTTCATCTCTGGTGATACACATGAAACAAAAATGATTTTTTGGTGCAGATGATACAGAACATGAAGCAAAGCAAGAAGGAAGCCTCACCTGAAGAAAGCAAGACCCTAGGTTGGCCCTTCGCATGTTCATCCCAAATCTATAGCATGGGCAACTGCAGAACAAATTGGAGTTCAGCACATCGTAATGAACCACCATAATGTTAAAATCCGTATCGAGAGCACATTTATATTGCCATGCTTTTCATGGGACTAATGCATAGTGATATAATCATAAACAGAGAAAAGGGGGGACAGAGTAGCATACTGCAAATTTCTAATAGAAATAAGAACCAATATCATGCATAATATGAAACAACGAATTCAACAGTTTACTACGAATCATAAGAAAGCATAAATTACTAATTTTTCCTTATCTTAAACTACAATTTAAAATTCCTATCAAAAGACTTCTCTTTGCAACGAAAGGAACACGAGGCACGATTGAAGAAGACGAGCTCACCATGCGGCTTCAATGGCGATGCGCCGGTCATCGAAGCAATCCGTGACGTCGCCCTCCCACATCCGCTGCACGCCACCGAACTCCATCCCCTCGTCTTCGTCCCCCTCCTCCGCCACCGCCACCGCCTCTTTCCGGCGGCTCCTTCCCACGGACATCCCCTGCGTCTGGAGCGCCACGGTGGCGCACAGCATGTCGAAGTCCAGCACCACAGCCACCTCTCCACCCACGGCCTCCTCCTCCTCCTCCTGCGTCCCCGCCGCCGGTACCTTATTCACCTCGGCCACCGGCATCGCCCCCAAGGAACCCATATCTCTCTCTTCTCCCTATGGATCCAATGAGAAAGGAAGCGGCTTCCTCGCTATCCTATATCCTTCCTTCCCTTCTCCTCCTCCGCCACGCAACTCTACTGCCTCTCCCCCTTCGTCCACCGAGCAAAAGCAACCACCATCGGAGGCACGAAACGGAGAGACTATTATTATACTTCTTCGGTTGATTGAACGGTTTCATTAGAAACGAATCCAATTGGCAGATTCTGATCTTCCATTCACATATCTGTCAGTAGAAAATTTGGATATTGAAAAATGGATAAGTAGGAAACTTTTTTGGAAAATACATTCCATTTTTAATAAACTCATGCCATATTTAGTAGTGGTATATATATATATGGTATTAGATTTCATGGTTATACCCTTTTTTATTTTTGTGAAATGGATATATATATTTCTAATATCCTATGATTTACATATAAGATTAAAAAAATAATATCAAAGCAGTCATTTATCCTTTTTTGACATTTGTTATCATCTATTTTGATTATCCAAAATATTAGAGACTTAGTGTCAATATCGGTTCTTATAAGAGCCACAAGTTTGACGTTGAAAAATGATCAGATTTGACAGAAAATCTTATAATACTCAATGGAAAGGTCTTTTCAATGTTTTAGTTAGTATCAAAAAGTTAAAATTGATAGTTATATTGAATAAATCTTCTTTTAAAATTATATATTTGATATCTTTAACTATCGAGAGCAAGTGAAACTTAATTAGTGTAAGAGATTAAATAGAAATAAATATAAACTAATCAAGTATTATTCGAGAGTCAATTGAATTGTCAAGTGCTATGGTTAATGGTGTCATGTCAACTATCTAAGGTTCTCTGGTAGATCGGACATTCAAATTGATGCCAAGTAATGACATGATGTTAAGATATTCTTGTGTCTTTTTTTCGTAGTAGAACTGTGGCTTAATATATCCCTTCCCAAGGATATTAGATAAGAACATCCAGATAATAGATGGTTTAAGTTAAATTAGGATGAATATTGTGATCACAATATTCATAGAGAGGTTAGATTTATTATTAGAGATAATACTATTGTGATTTTTTTATTACAAGTATATATATATATATATATATAATAGAGATATCGAATTTTGTATGACTATTATAATCATGAAAGGAATTACTCACTTAACATAGAGTTTTAAAAGCTGCATTTCATTGGCTAAGAGTACTCCTATTTAGAAATATTATATATATTTTCAAAAAAAATTAATTTTTTTCCCATATTTATCATGAGAAAAATCATATTACAAATTGATTAGCTAGGTTTGCCAGAGTTATCAAACGTAATAGGGATTGGGTTGGCAATCCTCTAGCTGAGTTGTATCTCTTGTTTCAGTATGATCCAGAGAGAGAGAGAGAGAGAGAGAGAGAGAGAGAGAGAGAGAGAGAGAGAGAATCTGATTAGATATTTAATACACTTAAATTTGGGCGGATATTGTGGAACCTCAACGAAGCCAAAATATTCTACTGGTGGAGGTATATAATTCAGGGGTGAAACGGTAATTTGAGGCTCCTCTGCATGGCCATTATCATATGCAGTGTATTGGCTTACTAATGCGTTTCCGCGTGAGACAGGAGGGAAATAAAGGTCCGTCGGCGTTTAGTTGTCGGCGTGGCGCGTAAATTGCGTGTGCGGCCCACATCGTCCGCAACCACTGAAGCTTTTAATTGGTTCAGTTATCCGATGCCTCGTGTACATCTTATCGGCCATCTCACGCACTCGACGACACCGAAAGGCGGCCGAATTAAGAGGCGAAGATCCGCTCCATCGTAGCTTCCATCTGTAACCGTACTATGCCTAAATCCTATGGTCAATTTTCCAACACATCTGATCTCTGCCGTTGTACTGTAATGAGATAGAAGCAATTTTGTATGAGATCCCGACCTCTCTTTTGGTGGATCATATCCGTTTCTTTACGTCATCGACAGCTGTGATCGGTGGTGCCACCCGAATTAGATATACCGGTCCACGATGATGAGCGCAACGAATGGTTGCAGGCGTGCCAGCATCGTCGTGTGACGATTACAGTTGGATATAATATACGTGTCCATCGAGATATCTGAGTTAGTTAATGTAAATGATAGATCTCATAAATGAAGATATTTATTTGTGTAATTATTGAGATATGCTACATCAGACATACAATCCTCACGTGTAAGTATACAAACTCGATAACTAAGATAATCTAACACATGCTAAAAGAATCCATATCTCGGGAAGACTTCATTTTCTACCCACTCCAATCTAAATGACATGCGGAAATTTCAAATCTTCACGCACCAGAACTGTTTGTGGTAGTGCTTTTGGCCTGGGAGCTATTGGATGTGGCACTCCTGGTCTGGGAGTCGAAGAAGAACTTGATGTTGTGATCCGGCGTTTCGTCTGAAAGAAGTTGAAGTGATCTTGGAATAGGAGGCACGTTAACTTCCAGGAATCCCTCCAGAACTTGAACGACCTGCCCCATCGTTGGCCTGGATATCTCGTCATCCTGAATGCACCAACAAGCAAGTCTGCAAGCTCTTTCAACCTCCGACAACTCGGCTTCGCCCCCCAACCCGTAATCTAGCAAGCTTTCAACTCCCCCGTTGACAAGTTTGCCGACCACCAATGCCGGGAAGAAACCATGCTTTCCTTCCTCTGCTCCCGTCAAGTTCCTCCTGCCTGATATAATTTCTAACAGCATCATTCCATAGCTATAAACGTCTGCTTTGGCCGTGATCGCTACTCCGGCAATCCATTCGGGCGCAAGATAGCCTCTCGTTCCTCTCATCGTAGTCAGAACTCGGCTGAAGTCTCGTCCCACAAGCTTCGCCAGACCGAAGTCGGCCACTTTGGGGACGAATGATTCGTCCAACAGTATGTTCTCTGGCTTTATGTCACAATGTATGATGCAGTCTCTGCATTGCTCATGGAGGTAAGCTAATCCTCTCGCGGTTCCGACGGCAATTTGGTATCGTGTCTTCCAATCCAAAGCCGTTGAAGTGGTCTCGAAGAGCAGAGTGTCCAAGGAGCCTTTTGGCATGAACTCGTAAACCAGCAGCTTCTTGTCTCCTTCGGAGCAAAAACCAAGGAGACGAACCAGGTTTACATGCTGGATTGTGCCGATGGTGCTCACCTCCGTTCGGAACTGCTTCTCTCCCTGTCGAAGGCCTTCGAGCTTCTTCACGGCGATGACGGTCGAGTCAGGTAGCCACCCTTTAAACACCGACCCGAAACCTCCTTCACCAAGTTTGTGTGAGAAGTTCTTCGTGGCATGCTGCAGCTCACCGTACCTAAACGGCACCAGCGCACCCCCCACGGCCTTTGATGCGCGGGTCATTCGTCTGCTTCGGCGCCTCCATGTTATGAACCATACCATGGCCACACAAGCTAAGACGGCCATCGTGACGCCAACAGCGATCCAGGTTATCGTTCCTTTACCGCTGCTGGAACTCGGCAACTCTGACGCAGCCAAACGAAGGTAAAGGATGCTTGCATCTGACCCGTTGTATTGTTCTTGCAGATGCATCAAATCCCCGTACCACACGGAGCAGCCACTGCTATTGTAGGAATAAGCAGTGCAAGAACAGTCACTCAAGCAACCCACCTCACAAGCTTCTTCACTCCCGACGCCGGACAGATTCTGCGAGTTCACAGGTAACCTCAAGTTTGTCATCTTAAGGAACTTATCTTTCTCTGAATTAGGCGAGCTGCTTTGGCATGCCAGTGGAGTGTCCCTCACACACCCCCCGCTTTGATCACCCAAATTCCAATCGCTTTGAGACTTGGGACTGAAGCCTTTGACGCAGTTGCAGAAAGGCGTGATGATCTCATTGCAGCGGCCGAAAGCTCCACATAAAGCATACACCTGGCATTGCTGTCTCGGCTGAGACCAGAAGTATAGCCACGATTGTGTACTGAACAACCATGTAGACTGCCTGATCTGGCCGGATACATCCATGAGAAATCTGGTTATGATCTTGTCATCGTTGACGGTGTATGTGAAGTAGTTCTCCTTTTCATCGGAGACATATTGGAAGTCATAAATATAGTTCGATGTCATCTCAGGAACATTGCTAAAGATCTTATCATTCCAAATCCCACTTGTCCAGTACCTTGTGGTCATGTTCCATAACGTGAAGTACTGGCTGGTTCCATTTGGATCTAGCTCGAGTGAGAAAATTCCTGGAGCAGGGTCAGCAGAGTTCTTCCAGGCCGTGAGGTGTTGGGTTTGGTTGGTCACCTTGTTCAACCCAAGTTTGCCTCCAGGCAACCAAGTGTCCGTGGGATGATCAAAGCTCTGCCAGAAGACGTGGGATTCATTGGACGCATCTCTCAGCTGGAGATTACCAGAATCAAGGATCACAGCAACGGTGGAGTTGGAGGATACGCTGGTATTAGTGGTCCATATGATGGCTTCGGACTGGTCGAGGAGGACTAGGTTGCCATCATCGGAGATTCTGAGCTCTGACATGCTTGGGTCTGCAACTGGGCTGTCTCTGTTGGCTACCCAAACCCGGGTGACATTGGAGATGCTGTACCAGATGCCGAGATAATAGTTACCGGAGGAGTTACCTGGCTTGAAGAAGCCCAGCACAAAGGTGCCACTTGCGGACGTGATGGTTTGGCTCCCCGATAGAGAATTGTTGGCAGAGATGGTGGCAGCCGCAGAGGAGAGAGGGGCATGGTGGATTGCAAAGAAGGGGAGGAGGAGGAGGAGGAGAAGAGATAGGGGAAGGGGAGAGAGGCACGCAGCTCTTAAAAGAGCCATGAAGCTTTGGAATGAACAGGATCAGAAAGAAAGATGTGGGTGGTGGGGGATCCTTGTGATATCAGCTCACAAGAACACCGTCTCGAAAGCTCATAAACCAATTCTCTGATGGAAAACCAGCATGCATGTTAATAGAAAAATAATGATCAAAATGACTATGAGATTGGAAGAAGCTAGATTTTTGGTATTGAAGGTGGAATTGGTCTAAATTCCAATGTGTGCGAAGACTTTCTCCGGACTGAATAAGGAAAACACATCGACGGAGACGATAGTTTAACCGCATGACTTTTCGGTTGCGACGATGAGATCTAGAAGACGAAGAGGGTGGATCTCGTCGTCTCATGTTGCGTGCGTTGGATTCCCAGGAACATAGTAGCAGAAGATCAAATTGAATAGAAGAAGCTGTGAGCTTCACGTAACGCTTTCCCGAGTGTGAATTCTATGACTCCGAATGCGTTGGACTGACACGTTCTGTGGTGAAAGATGGAGTGATGTGGCCGAATTTAGCAAGCAGAGCATCTGGTCCAATACACACAGCTAATCTAACGTGTGTTCACTTTAGCATCGTTATATCTATACCATCCATGACTGCCAAGACACGTCGAGTCACTCTCTCTCGTGATGTTTCAATCAGTTCGATTTGTTTTTAATTTATTTATATAAAAATTTAAATAAAATTAAGAAGATGTTGAATACTCGATCAAATATGAGAATTTTAAATAAAACAATAATTTATTTCAATTACTATATTTTTTATAGGCTTTTATAATTAGCTTAATAAAAAAATATTATCAAAATATTTCTTCAAAATTTTATACTTAGCCAATGTGGCTTTACGAGTCTTCGATGATTATATCAAAATTTTAATTAGGATGAATATTTTTCTTATCACTAAAATAACGGCTTCATTATGGGGATGACAATAAAGCTATATCCATATAGAATTTGTTATCAAAATATTTGAGCCATCATTTTCTTGCTGTAGGCTCTTGTTTCATTTGATAACTGCTAGGCATCAACATAAGAAAATTCTAATGAAGCTGAGATTAGGAATTCTCTTACAATCCAAGTGAGTTGTAATAATTTATATGTCACGAAAGAACGAAGAAAATACACTAATTTAACGGTTTAATTTATCTAGAAACTAATATTTCATTTAATATGACATGATTATAGTTTCAATCATTTTGATGAGATCGTGGTTGAATATTCAAACACGAATGGATCTTAATTGGGAGATCTAACAAATGCTAGACATCTAATAGATAAATATTTAAATTAATTTATAAAAATATGATGAATAAATTAGTATTAATTTTAATTTAAAATTTTAAATCAATAATTAAAATTTAAGAAGATTAAAGAGTCAATTATTTCATCCGATGGAGTATGAAAGAGTTACACACATGAATAACTTCATCAGTCACCATTAGACTAATTGACTCATTAATTTTGTTTGACCTAAATTACTAGTTAAAATTTTTGGATTGTGACTCTATGTCGTAATGAGTCGTTTGACTCCATCAACAAATGATCTTTTTTAAACTCACTTAAATACTAGATTAATTCTAATACCAAATATCATAATCCAAATTTGATAGGTTAGCTAGCTTATCAACTTCGTTTGTTTATTGTAAATCACTAATCAAAATACTTAAATTGAAATTAATAATAATATATTTATCACTTTTATATGGGTTAATTACATATTATTTAATGTAATTAGTTATCTTTAGTATTTCGATCCCTATACTTTAAAAGTTACACTAGAATCTCTATACTTACGAAAATGAAACATTGATATCTCTATACAGAATTAAAAAGATAATTTTATATGATTAAAAATAAGAAAACGAAAAAAATTTCATTAGAGCAACGGGTTAAATATTTTACTTTCTTTAAGTATAGGATTTTTAATGTAACTTTTGAAAGTATTAAGATCAAGATGCTAAAAATATCTAATTACAAGGGCTAATATGTAATTAGTCCATCTTATAAATCAATCTTAGTCTTGCCAACTTTTGATGTTAGTCTAATTGTGCAATACGTGAATTTATTTTTTTTCCAATTTAGTATATTAATTATTATTATAATAAGCTTGATTTAATATTTTTTAATGCATTCCTAACTTTATATGACTCTTAAAAAAGTCTAAAAATTTAGTTCTATTCCGATAAAAACCAGTTTGGTTAGCTTATTGACGAACATCAACCGTTGGATTTCTCGTTAAAGAATCTTAAACTTAGCAGACTGAGTAACTGTTGGGTTCTTTGGGCCCAACAATGACAAAAATAGGCCTCGAATATTTGGGTTGTTCTAATGTTTTAGGTTACAGATCTCTTATATTTCCATCATTAATCTGACCATTGTTTGGGTCTACAACTAATATCATTACATACCTAACAACACATTTCAAGTTCAACGAGGATATTCCCAATCGATCATTAATGTATATATTAACAAAAAAACAATCGTTCATAAACTCAAAACTTGCTATAAAAATGAGAAATATATTCAACCGTAAATCAAATTTGGAATCTATGAACTCTCATAGGGAGTTCAAATCGATCGACGAATCCCATCCATCGGAGAAACCGTGAAGTAATTAAATCCACAGCAAGATTCCAAATGCTTATAATAATCAATTCAAACATTCTCTCATCAAAAACCATGATTAATCAAATAGCATCTCCCCCATCGCCCACTGTCTCGAGCGCAGTGAGCGGAGGTGCCAAAGTCCACCAACCGGCGTCGCATTGACACCGAGGAGATGCAGAGCGGAGATGAAGACGATTCCAATCTTAGACAACACGTACAGAGAAACCATAAACTAAGGAAGAAGACGAAGATGAAGAAGAACAATAAATGCTGCCTCCGTTGCTTGATTCGGAGGTGAGTATGGGTATGGAGGTGGCGGGAGACACGAGGACGATGTTGCTGTGCTCGTCACGTCATCTCTGCGTTTCCGAATCTCCACGCAGGCTGCGCCCATAACTCGGTTAACCTCTTCCCTCGTCAGACCCCATGTCACCTCTTTTGCTCCCCTTCCAAGCGACGCTGTCTTAATCGTTGTTTATATGACACAGATGCTGCTGCTCGCATTTCCATTCATCGACTACATCTCACCGATATGTTCTACCTCTGTTTTTTTGGCATTCCAATCGTCTATAATAAATTTGAATGCCTATACGACGGTTTGCGTAAGAACTCAATTGGCTTCTGGTTGTCGTGCTCTTAGAACACAAGTGCATGTCAAGCAATCTCCACTTTCTTTTCGTGTTCTTCGATCACCATGCTTCGTTCAATGTGGTCTTCGTCTGTTCTCTTTCTTTGATATATATGTCGCTTTGGATTCGAATGAGCACACATACAAACCTTCTTGCTTGTGTGGCCATGTTGATAACTGGATTCAAAGAACATGGTTCTCATGCATTCTCCATCACTGCTCCGCACAAGCATAAAAGAATCGAGTAGATCTCACTTCAATGCAACCAAATTCAATTACTTTAGAAGCTGGGCAGAGAGGTTTCAACTACTGGTCTATAAACTATGAGGTGAGTCAAACCAAGCAGTGAGTTCAACCCAAATCACAGATCAAAAGGAGAAGCAACGTCAGAGGTGTCTGACCATGTCGTTGTTATCCTAATCATGGGGTCCCTGTGGACCAAAGAATTAAAATATGGCATGGATAGCGTGTACTGAATGATTCCTCCGCTTTTAGGTTTCGAAAGGTCAGATGTTGAGTGCAGGATGGGAACGATGTCCACACTTCATTAGTTTTCTTACCGATTAGGTACATTGGTTTCTTGTCCTGTTCTTGATGGAATCAGTAATGGATCCTCGTGTTGCCATCTCTTTTCTGAAGTCCCTTTCTTTGGTTATCCTCCATTCTCCTTTTGCTTTTCTGTCCCGTAAATTAAGTGTTCTTCATGAAAATTGAAGCTTTTGAATGATGAAAAATCTTATGCCTGGAGAATAAAATGTTGCATGAGATGATTTGATGAAAACACTTCTGTTGTTTGAATTTTGTATCGTATAAGAACAGAACAATAAAAAGTAATTATGTCATAAACTAAGAGGAAAGTGAAATTTTATTAGTTGGGTTTCTCACTCAAAAGGAAAAGGGAGAGAGAGAGAGAGAACGAACAGAGCACAATTAATATTAATATAGAGTGTGTTTTCACTTTCAAGCTCCGAGTCGCGTACAAAATCCCACTTCTTCCAGCAGAACATCAAACAGTGCATGTGAGAGGGTTAATTCGGTGTCATTTTGAATGTTCTCATTGCAGGTAGATCATCTATCGTGATTTGGATTCACAGAGGATCCATGGAGGAAAACAGAGGTGAACCCATCAAGGCTACTGTATGAACAGAATGACATGAGCAGTATGTTTGTCTTGATTATTCATATGGTTTTTTTGGAGTAAATGCATGGACATTAGTTGAGTCTTTTGTTGCTTCTGCGGAGAGCTACACGCAAGGAGAGAGCATCCGAAGAAGCTTCCCCGGAGGAAGAATAAAACTTGGCCTGTCTCGCAGTCACACGCCCAATGTCTGCTTCCATTTGCCCTCACTCTACTGTACAATGGCGTGCACATCCCTCCACCCTAAATGCTGTGACAGTGCTGCGTGTTGGGTGTCCCACAACCTCAGAGCGTCCTCTGCCGCGTTCCTCGCCTGGGGCACCGTGAGATGATACCTCCTTTGGGCATTAATGGCTTCACCATTAATGTCGTGTGTCATGTCGAATACAATAACATGGGCCTCAGAGGAGGTGTTATGGCTGCTGCAAAAGGGAATTTAAATTGCTGAAAACGAGTTTTTGGAAGGAAAAGTCAAGACTTGTTATGCATATATTCTTTGCATCCGAAAGTGGATTACAAAGTGAAGATGGTATTATAATCATATCTATGTCAGTCTCCTTTATAATTTTCACTGATTGATTCTCCATCATTCGAGGGGAAGTACTGTTGCTTGTTATTTGCGTATGAGAAGCATCTTGCAGTGTTTTATTATTAATGTCCTGTTCATAAGCTGTTCCAGGCAGCGCAAGCAGACACAGATGACAGACAAGTCTTCCCATGAGGCTTCATAAAAGGTGCAAGTACTATGGACAATAATGATTAAAGAGGAGGAGGAGAAGAGGGCATTAGCTGCACAAATAGACATCTCAATGCTCAAAAACACATCAATCCAACCGCCTCTCATTTTCATCTGCTAAAGCTACTGTTCTCCATCAGCTTTACAGGAAGGAACAAAAGCAAAATCTCAGATTCTGGTGAGACCCACTCGTCAGTAATAATATGTACAAAAAGTATGTGGGATCGATGAATCCGTGTGAGATCATGAGCACAGCCTGGGCAGCGATCTGGCATTGCTTGGACTCACCGTTCTGTTCTTCTTCGTGGCCCTTGCCATCTGTGCTTGCATCTTCCTGCAGATCCTTTCCAATTCCATCACCTTCCACTGCATTCCTTGCAGCTGGGACTTGAGCTTCTCGTTCTCCGTCGACAAGTCCACCTTCTTCGCGTAAAGAATGATCTGCTCATCATCGCTCAATCTATTCTCCTTGCTCGGATTTGCCTTAGGCAGAGCACCGCTGTGCTTCTTCAATTGGTTGACCTCCTTGAGCAGGCTCCTGAGCTTCGATTGCTGAGAAATGAGAGCTCGGATGGCTGTTCTTGAGGGGAACTTCCTGTTGCTCGCAAGGTGTTTGCAGGATTCTGACGACAGCTTCTCGTAGTTTATTGCACAAAACATCTTCATCTTCTCCTCGCCCGATAATTGAGTATGGACCTGAGAATTCCATGAGCACAGCAGTGAAGAATCAGCTAAAACAAATCATTCAACTGCAAACTTTAAAGGTTTTGCCTCATGAATTATTCCAAGGATACCTCGAGATACATGTCGATGGCACCGTAAATCGCATCATGGGAGTCTCTTGCTTCGTCGGGCAGAGCCGTGGCCAGTGCCACGAACTTTAAAGGCTTCAAAGAGGAATCTGGGGCAACTTCCGCCAAGTACGAGTCCATCAAGCTCCCTGCCTGCTTCAACTGGGTTATGGATTTACGACCCTCGATTCTGAGAAAGGACTTCAAGAACCTTAAGATTAGATTCACATCATAGAGGCTCTTCGTCCCTGAAGGAGCTGGAACCAGTAAATTATCTAACGTCGCTTGATCGAACTTGTTGCCTATCATACTCTCCAGTTTGCTCTGGCAACACTTGCTGATCTTCAAGGACGAGGAGATTCGAAGAACACCAAACAGACCCTTGCAGGACACACAGCTTGCATCAAGAGAGTGGAGCACGTTGATGATGGTTTCAGCGGCCTCTTTCTTGTCGGACGAGGCGTTGGACGCTGCACTCTTCAGGTAATGAGCAAGGAACCTACTGATCAAAACATGATCTACCTTGTGAAGAACCATGCTCTTGACGATCTTTTCGATCATGGCGGGGTTCAGCACCACAAGATCTTCGAACCACCAAGCTCGGTGATTGCAATTTTTGGTGCTCATCGTGCTTCTCGTGTCGAACGAGAACCGGAACGCAGAGCTCTCAGGAGAGGAGACCGCCGGACTAGCATCGCTGGCTGCTGTGATTCTACCAGCCAGGGAGTCCAGAATTCTATCCATCAACCCCGAGGTGCTCGCCACCGGAAACAAATCTTGGCATTGTCTCAGGGCGCGTACGATCTCAGACCATGACCAGTAAGGGATCCCCTCGAGAGACTTCTGGATCAGCTTCAACAGGTTCGCCGAGGAAGAAACGCCGCCATCAGTCATTTCCATGAAGTGAGCGACAGAGTGCAGAAGGCAGGTGGTGTGGGGAGTCATCCGAGTCGCGACATTGTTGTAGCAGAACCTTGTCATCAACTCAAATGCCTCTGCTCCTCCAGGCAAGTCAGCGAATGCCACTTTGAGGGGTTTTGTGGCTGCAGCGATGGATGTTTGGTCGATCAACTTCCTCACTCTTCCGCAGAAGGATGAGAGGACTTCCTGTAAAGAATCAATCGACTCAGACTACCAAATGCCTGCTAATAATGCTGTGAATTATGAGATGGTAACAGTGGCACACCAAAATGGCAAGCGAACAACTCACAACAAAGTAGGAATGGGTGAACTAAAACTTCTCGAGGCGACGTCCCAAAGCATTAAATTCATGGAAGAAACAAGGCAGCAGTAATGGAGAATGAAAAGTCCTCCCGAAGTACCGTTATTCGAAAGAGGCAAAGAAGGTGAGCTGTTAGGACATGCATTCAATATGCACAGGGAAGCAAGAGAGCAGAATCAGTGCCTCTTAAGCGTACACAGTAACTCCGAGCATGAAGACGACATGAGAGCATTGAGTACTCACATGAAGACCTCATAAATGAGAGAGAAAAGGATCCGAAAGGAGGGAATTTGTTTTGCTTTAAACATTGAAAACATATCAAAAAATTAAAATAAAAATATAGGAGGAAAAATTGTTCCTTCCGGAGAATGATAACATCGAATGCAAAAGCAGAGGAGAAAACGAATCAGACAAAAGAATCAAAATTGAACTCTCAATTCCAAGAAACAAAAAAGACCTCAGTCAAAGAAGTCCTCTTGGTGATCGTTGTGAACTGGAAAAGAAGGCTTACCTTATCAACCAGGAAGATCTCTTCCCCATTGACGTCCACTTCAAGATCGCAAGTCATCGCAGCAACTCGCAGCAGTATCACCACCAACAGGCTTTAACAAAAGGAAAAAGAAAGGCTTCGGAACGCTTCAAGAAATCCAACGAGTGAGCAGTAAGTATGACAAGAAAGTTCGCCAAAAAGCACCACAAGAAAGGACTACAATGATGAAGATGGGAAAGGAGGTGGAAGGCAAAAAAAAAAAAAGAGGAACACACGGAATAATATCTTAAGGTGAATACAGGACAAAGGGAGGCAGGGTGAGTTCCTCGGCTGGTCAATCGACGAGAGAAGGAAAAGAAGAGAAAAGAGGGATAGGAGTCACATCTCCGAGTCACCGAGGCCCAGGAGACACAGAGGAAAGTGGGGGAGACGGGATAGCAGTAGATGAAGGGCCAAAGCAGAGTCTCCTGACATCTCTGTTGGGTCTCCCAGTGTCACAATGCTTGCTTACTGATGCTCTTCCCTCTTCATGCCCAAAGCCTTGTGCTCAAGTTGTCTTTCTTTTCGCTCTCCTTCTCTCCCTCTTTCAGCGTAACACCTCGACCTCAATGCTCATCACAGTTCTCCAACAAACAACATACAAACAAAACAGTGCATCTTCCCATCTTTAAAGTGCCTAAGCTTCTCCATCCAATCTTTATGTGCCCAAACTGCCCCTACATCTGTTGACTGTTCTACCAGCAGATGTGGATAGGGAGGAATGAGTGACAGGCAAAGGGGTGGACGAAATCTTTACTGGTCCAGATTACACGTCTTTCATGGATGGGATCAGCCCAATTACTACGTATCCTCTGTGTCAATTTCATGTGACGACTCTATTCGACATTGCCTCATGGACCCAAATAGGACTTCATTTACCAATGCAGCTCAATCCATATGGCTGATACGGTGATATAAATAAACCTTCTGCCGGCCCATGAACATGTGATATATTTCATGTGACTCTATTTGAGTGAGATCTGATAAGGCAATATGTCCTATTTATCTCATCCAACTCCAACTCCGAATCCGAATCCGAATTTAATTTATGTATCTTGTCTATATCAGCCAACTCCTAGTCGAATTATAATTGTTATAATTACCTCCTCATCCAACTCGGATACGGATTCGAGTTCTTGTCGGGTGTGATGAATAGTCGACCCGTTATATTTATCCCACCAAGCCGTCGTCGTCTTCGCAGACGTCGTTGGTATAGCACACTTACGGAATAGCTGCAAGCAGGGCGAGATGAGGATGTTGAAGTTTCTGTGCGGGCGGAGAGCCATGGGGCGGGAGGAGAGGCCGTCAGCGCAGGCGCACGAAGCATTGGCGCGGCCAGCGGAATCCGCGTCGAGGCGGGTGACGGCAGGTGACGACAAGCCGCACAGGAGGAGGAGGAGGAGGAGGAAGAGGAGGGCGTCGGCGTGGCGGCCATCTCTGGAAACGATCATGGAGGAAAGCGGAGTGCCGGACGCTGTGAATACGGCAGCAACTGAGGAAGCCGGTGGCTCGGAGAAGGCGAAGCCTAAGTCGGCGGCTGGGATCCGCCCTTGGGGCGTCATGCACGAGCATTGGTAAGTGATCTGGGCACATGGCACCATCTTCGTTCCAAACATGTTTTTGAATCGACTAGCTGATGAGATCTTTTACTCAAATGCAAGTGCTCGAAAGCTTACATTACATGCTAATCAAGCACATATCCCTTTTGTTTTCTCAGGCACGATCCAGGTTTTACGTTCACGTCCGAACTAGCAGCAGCGCCTGCAACGCCATACTTGCCCTGAAGTGCATGCGGCAGTCAACTCATTCAAAAGGATTCGGAGACGGCATTGTTGGTGACGATGATATCGGAAATTAAATTGAATTTTAGATTAGAGATGCTGATGTCAGAAAGGCTGTAGAATATTATGGAAGTGGAATTTGTGTTCCAGTCCTAATATAATTGATCTTTTTGTATATATGATATTTGTGAAAGTTATTAGTCTTTCATGTCTCCTACACGACGGCACGTACGTTATGCCTTGAGCGATGCATGGAACTGCCAAGCTTCTATGTCGCACGTCGAATTCGACATCTGCTTGCTTTTTCGTTCTTCTCTCGCCTAATTCAATTTCATTTCAAGTGTTGTATTTGCGACATCATCCTTTTTGCGACATTTGCGGGCGGCGAGGCTACGAACGGGAGGAGCCGCCATCAACGCGGGCAGAGGAAGCAGTGTCCCGGCGGGTGGATCTGGCGGCGTCCGCTGTGGCGCCGAAGGAGGGCTGCGATCTCGTATGACCGTGGAGCGCTGGTCACTACCGAGACGGCGGCAGTGGAGGGAGCCGCTGGTCGATCTCGTATGTTTATTATCACTTGCAGTATATTAGCCCAATTTCTTTTCCAATCATTTGAGAAAGATTGTATATTAGTCCAAAATATCCCCAAATCCCCTCAAAATAACCTCGAAATAGAGGAAAGCATCAGAAGCTTTCCAAGCCGCAAGCAACGCTCAGGATTCCTCCCCTAACATGCACTTCTGCTCCTCTTCTCCCGTATCATCGTTCGCAGCCCGTGATGAGCTCGCCATGCCGGACAGGGACAGGTTCTATTGCTGGCTGCTCCAATTCTTCGTCCTCTCCGGCCTCCTCGTCTTCTTCATATGGCTGAGCCTCCGCATCTCCGACCCCTCCTACACCATCGTCGAGGTCACCATCCTGCAACCAAACAACAGCACCGCCGACTCCACCGTCTTCTTCGGCATCGAAATCGCCAACAGGAACAGAGGCGGCGGGGTTTACTACAGCGATATAAACGTGTCCCTGTACGTGATGGATGCGAGCGTGGGGTCACCGACGATACAGCCTTTCTACCAGGGCCACGGGAAGACTGCCCAGGTGAGGGGAGGGGCGAGCTGCGGCCGGTCGGTCAGCGACGCGATCAGCAGCTGGGCGGCGCAGCTGAGATTTGAGCTGATGGCGGCGGTGAAGTACAAGATGTGGTTTTGGAGGAGCAGACTGCACCGGATGAGCATGCAGGGAAGCGTCCACGTAGGGAAGGATGGGAAGCTCTCGAGAACGAGCGAAAGGGTGAGAATGCGCCCTTCTCAGAAGAAACGGAGGTCGCGGCTCAAGCCTCGGAAATAGTATCATATTATTGCCTACATTATTATTTTTATATATAGATTGATTGTAATATATCCGTGCTTTGTCTGAGGAGTTATAATTGCTAAATATCATCGATAAATCCAATTCATCAAATAAAAATGTTCAGCTGCTCTTTTATTTTTTGAATTCGCATTAAAATGCCAAATAAAAACAAACATAATAAGTTCGGGCAAGAACAGAGGCCTAAACATTGATGACAGCACAGTTCTTCCTGATTTCGCCTGCAGATCCCGTCTTTACCTCAATCCTGCCCATCTTCTCCATAGACAAGCCAAATTCTTTGAAGAAGACTTCCAGGGGACTGTTCACAAGCTGAATGATCGCCGACTTGGTGGCAGCATCAGTGGCCAGAGCTGCATCAGACCGGAAGAGGCCTCGTCTCTGGAGCAGGTGTTTGTAGTATCCCAGATCGAAGGTTCTGAAGCTACCCGGATCCATTTCCACAATCGTCGTCTTGTCCTTTGGAGTTTTGCATTTGTTCTTCCTCAAGTCGGCTGCGTAGAAGCTGTCTAGGGAGGGATCTTCGTCGCCTTTACCGGTGAAGTTGTACAGCCGATTACTGAACGATTGGCAGTGAGAGACTCCGATAGTATGAGCTCCTACGATGAACAGAGTTGGATGTTAGTCCTCCTCTACAATCAAAATACATCTTAATTGACGAAACAATGTCGAATTAAGCACCTGACAGTACTACTAAATCTTTCAGATTTAATCCTTTGCTAGAAAAAGATGATCGAAGAGCAGTGAAGTCGAATGTTGGTGCAGGGAGCTCCTTGGATGCCTCTGACGACCTCGAGATCAGACCATCTCTACGTCCTGTTGGAACATTCCAATACGGGCCTCCCTAATGCGGTAAACAGGGTTGAATTTAAGTATGTATTGGCTCTGATGGATAGGATAATCTAATTATATTTTGGCTACTTACTATGGCTACGACTGAATCCCTTGCAACCAAGGCAATGATATCTGCACAGGAAACAACCCCTGGGCACTCGGCTTCCACCAAGCTCTTCACTTTGTCCAGGAAATCGAAGCCACGGAGGCTTTGGTTCGGCAATGCCGATTTCTCTGCTTGGTGCTTTCTGGTGGAGTTTATCAGCACAGAACCATCGCAACCCTGAAAACCGGAAAAACGAAAAGCCATCAGAGCAATGAAAAGGGAAGACGAAGAAGCATATCCGGTGGATGCTCACCCTCACAAAGCAGTCGTGGAAGTGCATCCTGAGAAGAGCAGCAGCAAGAGAAGGTGCATTGGGTACGTGCTGCTTTACGTAGTCAAATATCATCTTCTCCGCTGTCGGGCAGCTCTTGTCATAGAAACCCAACTCAAGATCCGACTTCACACAGCTCAGTTTGCTCAACACAACACATATCAGAATGCACCTGACGCTCACGTTCCTCATTTTGCTTCCTGTGGCCTGAAGCTATCTACTATGATCCTTCGATGTGGCAAATATATAGGCCTTCTCTGCTATATATATATATACACAGAGAGAGAGAGAGAGAGAGAGAGAGAGAGAGAGCAATCTTTAAGTAATAGGTATGTTCTTGGTTTGAAGGTAAAGCCTTCAGAAACTTGCCAGTGAATTCTTTGTTTGTATTCGAGAAAATGGAATGATGAACAACCTACAAACCCATTTGCTATTCGTGTTCTTTGATTAATTTAAAGTGTCATTTATTTTTCTTCTGTGTAGAACTCATTAATTATCACTGGGCCATGTTCTTGCACTATGAGTAGAGATGTTCTGTCCTGCCATCAGCTTCTTCCTTGTTTTGTGTGGGATGCCCATCTAACGAAGTGAGTACTACCTTACACACTATGAACAGATAGAACCACCAACATAACAAGAAATCTTAGATGATGCGTCTCAAAGAAAAGAAAGGATAAATAATGCATATGCAGTGGATTACCGACCTGCGTATGATGCATTAGCTGACCTAATAAATGATGGAATTCCTACAGTAAGTAAGATGGTCATAGTCAAATCTCTCCAATGAAATTAATCTCTCCCTCCACAATACAAGTTTTCATTTGTTTTATCTGTGCACGACACCGAAAAGTTATTTTGTGAAGCAGATCGGATTCCCTTTGCCTCTTTCTTATAGCAACTTGTTCGATATATTAGGTCTGCTTAGCTGCTTTTGCCTTGGAAACTTGGGTAATAGGGTATCTTTTAGGTGTACTCACTGTTGTTAACGTGAAAGACAAATGGATCCAAAGAGGTTGGTATATGATTAATCTTGGATTTGTTCATACCAAAACTTTCTTCTATTGGTGGAGATGGTAGAGTTTTTTTCTTCGAAAATCAAATTTTTGATTATTATACCATACTATTACAAAAAATACTCCTACAGTATGTTTTTAACGTATTTGATTATCTCATTTTTTTTCTCTCTATACACATGCAAAACATTATATACATCAAAATATTTTTCAGATATAAAAAATAATATTTTAAATTACTCATAGGATAAATATTTGAGAATTCAATTTCACTTAAATTTGTTACAAGCTTTTGGAGCTTACTGCTTAGAGCTCCATCAAAATAATCATAGTCTCGTAGTATTTAATATTTTTATTATTAATCTAACGACTGAATCATCATAGTTTAGAATCAATTAATCTACTAAGGGACTCATGCATAGTGTAATAAAGCATTTGGCTCTATCATAAGTCAAGATTAATTCCACGACTAAGATGAAAAATATTTAAGTACAGTAATATGCGTGTCCTTTGAATCTACTATAACCCAATAACAACGATATCAAATATCCAAGAGCCCAACTTAACTCTTAGCTTAGCTCCTTCGTAAATTCATTCCTCGACATGCCGCTGAGATAAAAGAAAATATGTTATTCTTCATCATATTATTTATGGGTTTCTTCTTTATAATTAGCTATACAGACAATTATAAAGAAATTGGGAACAATTATGAGGAAATTAAGTACAGCAATGCAGTAGTACTTCAACGATAATAAGAAAATTCTTAAATAGATATATCCTATAGCCCTTTCTGTGATCTGTTGCTGAATTGAAGCCAATAGTGTGTTGAAACATCAGCAAGAATCCAATAAGTATTCGACAACATCATCTATGAGTCTGAATTTGCCCAACGAATCATTAAGCATTATCATAGAGCTTTAATTTTTCTTGTAGGTGAGCTATTGCAGTGGACCTTTGAAAGGCTCACAAGTGTCTTGGCAATACCTATATATAAGCGATACAACAAACAGATAACTTTGTCTACGATGCATCACCATCGAACCAGTGTTGTTGTTCCTCTTAAGAGAGCCTTTTTCTTCGAACAGAACTCTTTCCAAACATAAATTCCTCATTGTTCACATAATTTAATCCTTCTCGTTGATAGTTGAGTACCAAATGCAGCATTAATTGATGAGAGCATGACAAATCAAGTATCAAATTATTCTAAACAACTCAGTATATATATATATATATATATATAATTCTTACATCTTTGTGAAAAGGTATTTATTGCTACAACTCTATTAGTTTTATGAGTTATCAAAATAATATCATTTATAATAAAAAAAATTGACTCATTCTATTGATTTATTCTTCAAAATTATCTCCTATTTATACCCATTACAAAGTCAATTGAACGTGAGGGAAGAATCAAGCCTTACCCTTATTAAATGTGAAAAACTAACAATTGATTATATCAAATTAAATCATGATAATTCTTGCAATTATGAATGTGATGATAATGTTGAATTTTCCTATTTGATATGATGATATTTATATTATTTTTTTCGATTGTAAGTATCTTAATAAGATACTCGATAAGTAACTATTCTGAAACAAAGACTATCCAGGAAGGATTTTGTTTGGCTTTTAAGAATGATTTTTATTATGTCCACATCGAATCAAAGTCTAAGATGATGATCGATATCTCTAGTGGATAATCTCCTTTTTCTTGGAGAATTCTAAATATTATTAGGGATATTTTTCACTTGAAATCTAACATGAATGATTGTTAAATAATGTATAGATCTTATGGATTGTGGTGACATAAGCGAGATTCTTTCCTTTCGTTTTTTGGAGAAAAGAAATCGATGTTGGAAGCGAAGCAATTGCAGTCAACTTAATCTTCCATTTTGCTTACAAATAAATGCATGCAGACACCCACAGATTGCACGCAGACATGGCGGCATTATTGTGTATGATGAAGAATTGGACAACCATCCAAACCACAAGACCGAACTCCCAAACTTGAAGCAGACATCAAACCAGAGGACCACCAATCACAGGTTTCATGAGAACATGAAGCTTATTTAGTTGACGTAACCGCACTTGTTTCTGATCTCGCCTTTCTGGTGTGTGAGCACTCCGATCTTTCCCATGCTAACTATCGAGCTCCCGAAGTCCTTGAAGAACTCCTCTGCCGACGATGCCATGGCCTGGCGCTCGACGTACGCTCTCGTCTCGGGGTCGTGGAGGAGAGCCTCATCGGATGCGAAGAGGCCTTTCCCCTCGGAGACGAGCTTGTAGTAGCCCAAGTCAAATCTTCTGGGGCTCTTGGGATCCATCTTCACCAGGGTCCTCATGTCATCATGATCATGGGGTTTGCATTTCCTCTTCAACTTTTCTGCGTACTCCATGTCCAGTGATGGGTCCGTGTCACCCTTCCCACTGAAGTTATACAGTCGCTGCGAGAAGGATGAGCAATGGGAGAAACCGATGGTGTGTGCACCTAATCATGACAATATCCAAAGTCGTACTTGGATATTTAGCCTTTTCTTCGAGAGAAGTGCGAGTAGAACTATAAAGAAAGGGTACCTGATAGAACAACAAGGTCTTTGACGGTTAGGTTTTTCTGGAGGAAGAAAGCTTTGAGCTCGGTGATGTTGGCAGTCGGTGGTGGCAGATTAGCCATGAGGTCAGAAGCTTCTGATTTGTTTCCATCTCTTCGGCCAGTTTGAATCGGAAAATATGGTCCATTTGCCTGCAGATTCAAATGACTTCAGATATCTGAAGCAACCTTCCGAAACTCATACTTCGGCTGTGTGTTGCATAAGATAACACGACTTACCAAGTAAACCGAATCGCGAGCCGCCATGGCTATGATGTCAGCGCAGGAGACGATCCCCGGACAAGCTTCCTCCAGCTTAGCCTTGACCCGATCGATCACGTCGAAACCCCGAAGGCTTTTGTTGGGGATGGCATCCTTCTCAGCCACGTTGTTGTTCAAAGAATCCAATAAGATGGAAGCATCGCATCCCTTCGTACAATAAACTTGCCATTATTAGCCTATATTTTCACGTCTGTGGCGAAGTAAGAAGAAGAAGGACGCAGTTGCATACTCTAACAAAACAATCTTGGAATTGCATCCGCAACAAAGAGCCTGCAAGTGTTGGGTCGTCAGCTATAGTCCTTGTCATTTCGTGAAGAACTATAGCCTCTGCATGGGGACATGTATCGTTGTAGAATCCAAACTCGACGTGGGCTTCTGTCGAGCTAGAACAAAGGAAACCAAGGAGCAAGAGCAGCAAGGATTTGGACAGAGCCACGGAAGACCTCATGTTGAGAAGAAGATGAAGGTTAAATTATCTTTGGGTGTCTGAATAGAGTAGAGAGCCATAGGTTGTTTATATAGATGAGTTGTGCAGGCTATCATACAAATAAAAATACGTTAATCTTTTGGTAAGCCCTCTTCTCTATTACGTATATAAGATTGTGGAGAGAAGATCGGAGTACAATGTGTTGGAAGAAAAGGGGTTGACTTTGTTATGCCGTAATAAAGTATACATCCTGCTACGCAATCAAAGCTGTCCATTTCTATTGAGAATTTAGAAGATCCTTTTCACTTGGTAAATAACCTAAATTTCATTATCCACTACACTACATGAGGCTCACACACCATCTTAGATACAGCAAAACTATCCACTAATCTTCACTATATGTTCAAGTAATTTGATCATAATATATGACAAATAATTTGTTTATATCCCTTAACTATTATGACCAGATTTATTCTTTCAAATAAAAATTATACTTATAAAATAGTTCTGAAGCACTAATAAATGATTTACCTTGTGGTATCCAAGCTAAACATATTCCTTATTGTATAACTCTTGCATGAAAAGGTATCAGTTCATAAGAACCATGCATGTGAGATTTATATTGGTATGTTTATATTTGTCATGCATTTTTCTTAAGGGTAGGCTAAATTAAAGGGTTATCTTCTATCTGTCAGAAGCAAATTTAGGGTTAGCTTTTATCTCATAGAGTCAGTCTACAGTAGATATACAAGATCATTAATCAGCATTTATCAAATCAAAGTCTAGTAAAAAGTAACTCTGAAGATGAAGGCACCATATTAAGTCCACTTTGCAGTGTTTGTGACAGTGAAGGCTAGCATGCTGTCTGTTCTAGAGGAGATTAATGCTATATTGGAGGTTAAGTTGGACCCCTAAGTGCATGTTTTCTTTCTCTTTCGTCTTCAATGCCCATAAAATGGATTAAAACTTATCCTTGTTGTTATTGATAAGAAGGAACAATGATTCCATTAGCTTAGCTTGGTCCTCTCTCAGTATCACCCAAAAAGGTGAGTGAAGAATTGATGTATGTATTCATTTCATATTTGCCTTCAACAAAATCAAGCTAGTTGAATTAATGAAACTGACCAAATGAGTTGTACTCTTTCGTTCCATCAAAGGGTCATGTAAGACTCATCCCTCAAGTAAGGTTGTCAGCTGATAGGAGTGTACTGTGTACTTCAAGGCTAACGTACTGTGTACTACACAGGCAATTCTTCATCCAAACACTTGTTTCGGTGTCACTATTTTTTTTATCTTCAAGTTTAGAGGTCAAAGATATACTCGACCGCGTCAGTAGGAATATGTCAGGAGTTTATGATACAGTAGTGCTTTCTACGTGCCATAGGTTACTCAATTATTTCTGTACTTTTGGCACTGAGATTGTGGATAAGCATCGAGGAAGATTGATCACACATAAATAATGAGGACTAAGTGACATAATCTGTCGGAGATGATTGCTCATAAGATTACTCCTTTTTTCTTGTGTGTGTTTTTGAAGTGTAAGCTCTTATTTCAGTTTGCACATCTTCAACTGGAAGACTTCAGAGAATAGAACAATATGACAGTTTACCTGATTGGACTGCAATGAATCTTGATCAGTTTACAGCACAATATTAATCTATATTATGTATGTTTGTTTCAATCGAAATACCATGAATACTATTATTTAAGATGTTGATGTTTGAATGTTGATATATACGGTGATGTCCTAACACATTGGAGTCAGCTACTAGCAATATGGGTTCTTAAATTAAAAGAATTTAATTTAATTTATAGTTTCTAGTAAGCCTTCCTCTCTTATTGCACTATTAATATTATAAATCAACTTACTTTTCTAAAAGTTTTAATTATGTAAAAAAATTTCTAATAATTTTATATATCCAATTCAATAATTTAAATTTGTGATTTCGACTCAACGAATTTAGTATATTAGTTATCTCATCAAGTCATAATAACTAATATGAGAGTTGACTTACTATTACAGAGTAGAAAATGATTGCTCTAATCATATCTCACATGATTATTATTTATTTCTAGCCAAGATTAAAATTCTCTATAAGGGTCTGATAAGTATACTATAGCTAATAAATTATTATTCGATTTGATCGGGTCATAATAAAAGCCTATGAAGTTGAAGAAAGTTCTAACACTATCATTTCAGTTATTTAAAATGATATATATATATATATAAGAAAATTAAATCATTATTTTTCAAGTGTTCTCAAAATTCTCGTTAATGTTTTATTCTAAAATCATCCTCTTTTTTTTTGGCTGAATTCTATCCACTGATCTATAGCTTGCAAACCTTATTCAAAATCTTGTGTGTTTACGATCTCGTTTACTGTGAGTTGGATGTAAGAAGAAATATAATTACATCTTATCGGAAAGGAAAAAAAGAGAATTGGATATTTACTACTAATTTGGTTTGTTTATTGAATATAAAAAATAAAAATATTGAGTTGGACCAATCGATTGGAATTCCCCCAAGAATTAAGTCTACAGTTTGCAGCAGCCAAACTCAGCTGATGAGATAAGCTCATAAAAGCCGTCTGCCACCCACCCAACCGAACCACCTTGAACGTGACTTGAATCAAGAAAAAGCTTCGAGGTCCCTTCTTCCATGGCACCAGACAAAGGAGGTGCCATGTGAGCTTCCGAGTTCTGCATTAGAAAGATGGCATTCCGGTCTCTAGCTGTAGAGTCCCTTCTTCCATGGCATCACACTCATATTTAGTTTTGTTTTGGACCACATGTTACAGCATTTAAGTGGATCCATGACTCCCTTTCAAAGCTTTCCATGGAATGGAGAAGACAACACAAGGAAGATAAGATGGAGATGAGAGAGAGAGAGAGAGAGAGAGAGAGAGGAACTCAGAAGTAACACAGTAACCGAGGATGTAGGCAACTTGTTTCTTAGTAGACTTCTTTAAACTCCAATTACTGGCTCTTTTTGAGATGAAGAGAGTCAAAAAGAAGATAGATTATGTTATCAATCACAGGTAATAACTGATCTCTGAGAGGTCTTTCCACATCTACATTTGAGTCATATTTAGCTTGTCATCCTATATACAAATTTATAATATTTAGCTGGTACTCACAGTCACCATATGCTTATTGCAAATGCATCTAACAAAATCATTAATTGTAAACCTTATTTCTGAACATGAACTCATTTATAAGACTTGAGACATACTTATTGAGATCTTTTTTCTTTTTTGCTTGTGACAAAAGATAAGCTAGAAGAATTGGTAAATGGAGTAACAAGTGATAATTGGTGTCACACCAAAAAGGACTTGTATTTTCCTGTTTATGTATGTATGTATGTATAAATGCATTCATTTTCCTTCAACATGTTATGTAAATCAATTCTTTATGATATTTTTCTCCATCAGTAAATGTATATATATTTTACTTCCACAAACTGCATGACCACTAACATGAGAAAATTATATGTGGACTATTTTTTGATGTATACTTTAATTAAAGTTAGTTAATTAACAAAACTTCAAGCAAAGCTATATATGAACAGAGGGGTATTTTAGTCTTTTGGTGAGGATGCAGCTCAAAGATAACACGAGGTCGACTACAGTGCCCCCTCTTTATCTTCCGATGGCGTTAGAATCGCGCCCAAGCAGGTAAACGCCAATGGCGCCATCTGACGCCCGCGTCCACCTCAGGGCAACTGCTCCAGCGATGCTTACCTCCGGACCCCTTTCCTCGGATGTGCCCCCTATGCGGAATCACCATCTCCACCGCCGCCGTCGCCTTCGCAGCCGCCGTCGCGTCGTCAAGTACCGACCTTTCCCCGCCCCCGACGCTCCCCCGCCGAGGTCGAAGCTTTGGGACGCAGATAGGTCCTCCGAAGCCGACGGCAAGCTCGCCGCAGTTGGAGCGAGTCACCGGAAGGGCGGGGATGGTGTCCGACGGGCCGCGCCGGTGGTTTCGGCGCGGCGGCTCGCTGCTGCTCTGTGGCATTTTCGTCCCTTGGGTGCTGGGGATGTTGGAAGGAGCGCTCGACTAGGGTTTACGGTAAGACCACCACCATGATCTGGTGCCTTTTTCCTCTCGTCTCCTGATCTTCTCTATTACCATTTTTACTGTCCAGGTTCTGATGGGGTCTTCCACAGTATTTTCTTTATCTTATTGCGTTTGTGTCCTAAAGATTGATTGCCTTTTAAGTCTGAAAGCGAATTGCTCTCGTAAAAAGCATATCATCATGAACATGTTAAAGTATTCCCAAAACATCTTGATTTTTATGAGCAAGTTGTTCAATATTTAAATCCAAATTGGAAGAAAAAGAGAGGGATAATTGATTTGTTAAGGAGATTCCTATTGACAACCCCTTGCTTCATACAACCATCTAAATAAAATAAAATATAATTTTACTAAATATAAGCCCTCAATTATCAATCATACTCTTATTTCCCACATCCACTGATGCAGACTAGCCCAGAAGATGACATGGAAAAATATCATCTTCCGGACTTGTAATCCGATATCTTAACCCCTAGAAACATTAAATCGATCTAACAATGTAAAAAACTATTTCTCATCTCCTTCTCTTCGATCTTCATATCATCTCATTTGATTATCTTTTTTTTTTTCATCATTTTGCAACATCAACCATAAAAGATGCCTCGGCAATTAGGAAGAGAATGAGAAAAAGAAGAAGATGATGAGAAAGAAAAAGGGGAAGAAAAAGGGATTGTACGGAAGGAGTTAGATGAGTTCGTCGAAATTAAGTGATAAGTTGAGTGCATTATAGAGGAGTATCTTAGGAATATTAAATGTTCTTAAAATGGTGCTGTAAATAGGAAAAAGGGGTTGCCAAGAGAAATATCCTTTATTAAACTGAATATTCTGAATTCTAAACAGAATTTTGATCTTTGATATAGTCGTTCCTTTTTTAAGTTCAGTTGCTATTGGTCAAGAACAGCTAGAACTTCCCAATAGCCCATAGTGTTATTCTTCATTGCTATTCTAAGCTTAGTTTTCTCCCTCTCTTATTGATATATGTTTATCTTTGTTGTTCGAGCATTTTTGGCTTGTCATCTTTGCACCTGAAACCAGAGTTGTCTGCTCTTACCAAATGTCAGTTTTTATGGCAAAATAGACCAATGTGCCAGAAAAATGGCATTTTGTATAAGGTTCTGTTCTTGTTATTGTACTACTGAATATTGTTTTTGATCTGTAATCTATTTGAGCTTACCCTATATATATTCCCTTTTTATGACCAGGCAGAAGTTTCGTCATCGTTACCCTCTTGTACAATGGAGAAGGCAAAAGAGTGGGACTCCAGACCCTCAAATGTGATAGAGGATATCTGCCAATGCTATGGTCACCTGAAGCTTCTCGAAGACCAGCAGGTAAATGGCATCTCCCTTATGTCTGCCCTCCAACTGGAGCTAGAACGGGCTCGTAGCTACATCATTGAGCTTGAGTCTAAGCGATGGTCAGCAAAGAAAAAGTTCGATCACTTCTTGAAGAGCCTTGTGGAAGAGAAGGCATCATGGAGGAACAGAGAACATGAGCAAGTCCGCAGCATAATTGAAGCCCTCAAGTGTAATCTTAGCAAAGAAAGGAAAAACAGAAAATGGTTGGAAGTTGTGAATGCCAAGCTGGTTGATGAACTCTCTGAGGCAAAGTTGTTAACTAAGAGGTACTTGCTTGATTTTGAGGAGGAGAGGAAGGTATGCGAGCTTATGGAGGAAGTACATGATGAACTGGCCAAGGAGATCGGTGAAGGCAAAGCTGAAGTTGAAGCTTTGAAGAGGGAGTCTGTGAAACTTCAAGAGGAAATGGACGAAGAGCGGAGGATGTTGCAGATGGCAGAAGTTTGGCGTGAAGATAGGGTACAAATGAAGTTGGTAGATGCAAAGCTCATGCTTGAGGAGAAGTATCTGCAGTTGTGCAACCTCCAAGCAGATATGGAGGCATTTCTGAAAGTGCAAGGTGGTATCGACAAAGATATGACGATGATGAAAGAAGCAGAGATGCTTAAAGATGTTTTGTGCTCAATTAAGGTTGAAGGTATCGAGTTCTGCTACCAGCCTCCTGCTTCTGGGGGCATGCCTGTCTTTGAAGAACTCCAGCCAATAGAAGAGACTAATGGGCGGGAGATAGGACAATGCTATGGATACAGCCCTGCAAGTCATGCCTCCATAATTCATACTGTCAGCCCGGAAACTGATTTGTTTCTTCAAAACTCAGTGAAATATGCTAATGGAACGGTCAATAGGTGTAGTGATGTAGAAGATGATAGTGGCTGGGAAACTGTGAGCCAGCTTGTGGGGCAGGCTTCTTGTAATTCTCCAGAAGGGAGTGACCCATCTGTGAATTGCATCTGTGAAGAAAGTCATGGATTGGTAAGGGGAACATATTGGGATGAGCAAGGAGACAATGTCAAGATAAACAGTGGAATCAGTGAAATTTGCTCGACAACCACAAGACAGCATAGGAAGAAGTTATCTTCTATAAGTAGGTTTTGGAGGTCATCATCTGCAACTAAAGGTGATAGAAAGAACGTTTCTGTAGAATTATCTTACGGAAGGTTCTCAAATTGTAGGACGCCAAATGCCACCCTTTCTTCCGATGCCAAGTCTGATGAAGTGGGCCAAAGCTCCCCAAGTGTGGGGCTGTGTTCCCCTGATTTGTTAGACCCTCATGTTACACCGGGAATGAAAGGATGTACCGAATGGCCTAGAGGAACTCAGAAGCACAGTGTGAAGGAAAAGCTTCGTGAGGCGAGAATGGAAAGCCAGAAAATTCAGCTGCGTCAGGCCCTAAAACTAAAAGATTTAACATGAGTATTCATTTGGCAGTTGAAGATATGTGCCCCCGTAATCATGCCAGGCTAATTCCGGGCTGTAATTTGGTCCCAGAGACAAGTACTGAGTTTCATAATGTTAATCTTGAAGGATGGTTTTCTCGCCAATCTGGACCGAAAGCGGAGTTTGCTGGAAACTTGCATTCGTTGCCGATTCATGTTTCTCTGTTCCCCAACTACGGTCAGGATCACGGACATAATGTACAGTGATAGTGGTCTCATTTTATACAATCAACCAGGTCAGAATTTTCTCAAATGCGATAGATATATCGATAGTTGTAACTGTCATAGTTCGATGCTTTATCATCTGTAGACCCGAGCAATAATAGATCATCCACTGGGTCTGCCTTTGTGCTGCTGTGCATGTATGTGAGGTGGATTCATTTGGGGAATGTGAAGCAGCCTTTGCTTCTTCTATATTCATGTAATAAAATCATCATCAAAGTCATATTATTTTGCATGTCACAAAGTTCATGTGCTTGTGTCAAATACATCTCTACAGATGACACAGAGCTCTAAACAAAGGAATGTCATTTAATACCATTAGCTGATAAACGATAGCACTGATTCCCTCGCGTGTAGTGTTATCTAGTAAATGTTACCACCGCATTCCCATATTAAACGGTAAGCACATTAATCACGCCTAATCATGTCGATTCCACAGTACCAATAATACCCTAATTTAATGGGTCATTAGGGAGGGCAACTTTCGGTGATGCCACTACAGAATCTTGTGTAGCAGGGAGTCATACTATATGCTTCTTGGGGTCCAGCGGCAGGAAAGATTCTGATTCCAGAACAACCTAAAAGCAAGCCTTGGATCTCTCACATCTTCTCCGATCCCCAAATTCGTCTTAAACACGATGATTCGTCTATGTTTCCTTCCATCAACGTTCATTTTAGCATGAAGTTAATCTGATTTATGCAGAGTGGATAAGTACAAATATCCGAAAAAATCCGCTTTGTCGTCGTGCCGAGACGTGAGCTCGGCCAACGCGTCATGGTCATGTCATAGAACGGCTTCGTCACGGAGCGGAGAGATAAGCCGTGCCATGACCACGTGTCGTGAGATCAGAGGCGCGATCTCGAGCTACAGCTATCGCGGTCGCAGTCGCCAAAAAGAAGGGGTGCCCTCATGCAGCGTAAGAGCGACCCCTGTGCTTTTGTCTTCTTACGTTGAGCGGCTCATAGCAGACCTGAACGCCGTTGTTGAAGAAGGATAATAAGCATTATTGAAAGAAGTAGACAGGAGAGGGAATAGAGCTCGATGGAGGGAGGATTCCTTTGTTCGGTTCGCAGAGGACACCCAGTCTAATAAAGAACTTGTTTCCATTCTCTCGTCAGCCACCGCGATCAATCAACAGCAATACTGCATCGTCCTCGCGGTACAGCGACACCAAAAGCGAAGGCCACAATTTTGAATTGTCGTGACGAGGACATGTTTAGAATCCAAGGAGGGGCCGACGTGACGGGTGTCGATCAAGCACAGGCTACCGTCCGCCATCCACCGAGCACCCACGTGGGACTGGGCCCCCCTGCCCACGTCGACGGGTCCTACGTGGAGCCCCCGCCGTCACGATTCTACAGTAAAGACGATCGAGGCTGCTGCTTCGTGCGCGCTCTATAAATGAAGCCTCCGCATCTCTCCCGAGTCCGCGATCGGAAGGTTCCGTGGAAGAAAGAGCTGTGGCACCGTCCCTTTCTCGAACAGAGCCGGTCTCGTTTCGATGGCGAAGGCACGGAGGCACGCCCCGGACCGCCTCCTCGGCTGCACGCACGAAGGTCACGTGAGGGGGGCGGACTTCCCCGACCTCGCCGAGGACGAGGTGTTCTGGTCCTCGGACTACGGCTCAGCTGCCGGCGAGTCGAGCTGGCGCCGGTCAGATTCCAACAGGGCTCGCCCATGGGCCGCCCGTGGAGAGGGCGGACTCTCTGTCGCCTTCGAGGATGGATGCATGCCACGACGGAGCGCCGCGTCGGCTGCCTCGGCGCCGGTGGAGGTCCCCGTCTGGCCCAAGTTCCTCCAGGACGAGCCTACCGCGCCGGTCGAGCTGTTCGACCGGGAGGTGGAGGAGGAGACAAGAGACGGAGGGTGGGTGCCGCCGCACGAGTACTTGGCGAGGGAGAAGGGGAGGAGCCTGGCGACGTCGGTGCTCGAAGGGGCGGGCCGCACGCTCAAGGGCCGGGACATGAGCCGCGTTCGGGACGCCGTTTGGAGTCGGACCGGATTCTTTGGTTGAAATCCAAACCCGAAACGTTTTGTGTCTGTATTGGGCCCTTTGATGACTTGTTAATATATTAAGAGTAGCCATAGTTCCTGTTATATTATTTGTGCAATAATTAGAAAGCCTACAGTGATTGTTACAGCCAATATTATAATAAGAAATTCCTAATGAATTAATTATTTTAAGAGAAAAAGCTTTTGTTTCTTCCTTCCTTCCTTTAAAGAACTGCAATTAATGTCACGGGAACGAAACAGAAATAGCGATAGTAGCCGTCACAGGAACAAACAAGAAGGCAGGAATGGAGAAGCTAAAAGGGTCCGACAAGCGACCAAAAACAGATAGGAAAGAGTCGTCAATGAATGGTGGCGTGAGCCGCACAACTCCTCTTCATGTCTCATCTGTCATCGTCGCCGGTGGATCCCACGAGTCGCGTCGGATGGAAGGCGCCTCCACGCCGGAGTCGCGCAGATGGGGCACCCCACCCAGTCTGATGCCCAAACGAATGAGAAAGATCACCGGGCTCATGTCGCTGGCCACCTTTTGTGTGAAAGAGATGTGTGACGTTGTACATGTATTTTAGTACTTTCTGCTATTAGTCACTATGTCAAAACAGATCAATACGATTGATGATTGGCCATTCATTCGGAAAGATGGAAGACTGTGTGATATGGTACTCTAAAATGAAGATGAAGTTTGTAATCTGACCAGCCCATATAAATTGGCTGTCCAATATGAAAGGAACGTGCGAGGAAGATGATCTTTAATTTGTAGGAGGCCAGCACATTGCCATTGCTTCTAATTCCAGACCCACTTGAGCTATCCAATTGATAATAAACCCAAGAAAATGATGATCTTTTTAAGATTTGGTTTCTCTACTCCTCGATCAATCGATACGAGAACTAAATATGCTCATCACTCCGAATGCGTAGGTGATTTCAGGGAAATAAGAACTGGATGGAATATACTTGTCCTAGAGGAGCAATCGGAGGTCAAACACCATCATCAGCATAGAACAAATATATGTAGAACAGCACATCTCGAGACTATCCCGCCTGGTCTCCCACGTCTTTGGAAGAAAGAGGAGGTGCCTCGTACTTGCTGAAGACCTCGTAAGCTGAAAGCAGTGACAGAACCACGAAGCACACGAACGCCGCAAAGTGCAAGAACAACGACGCCTTGCCCTTGCTGCAGAACTTGCCGTAGTAACTGCACCCTTCACTCCATGAGGCTTCCGTGTCCCCCTGATATGCCAAATACATCACCTCCGTCGCAGCGGATCCTGATGTCACCATCAGGTAGGCAAACACCTGCTACGCACCATGGAGCACCGGAAACAAATCAGTAACATGTCGAACACAGGAACGCAGTCAGATTCCATGACCTGGTCCAAGATGAAGAAAAGCCAGTCGCTGTCGAAACACCCAAGGAAAGAGAGGAGAATCGAAGCAGCAGCGTAGCCGAGGGAGATGGCATTTGTGCAGACCAAGTACCTACATGACCACAGAGCATCAAGCACAGGAGACGAAGAGGGGAAACACAGGAGGGGGAAAGTAGAGCCGGAAGCTTGTTACTTGAGTCCGGTGATGTTGCTGAATTCCACCTTGCCGTAGGCATCGTTGGCCTGCTTGTTGGTGGCCATCACCCACAAGGAGGCAGCACTGAGGGGAATAACCGTGAGCCTGAGGAAGAGATCCAGAGATCTGAAAGTCCTGCCTTGGCTGGAAGAGGCAGGAGCGAATCCAGCTCCACGTCTCATGCTCCAAGCTGATGAACAACTCGGTGTAGCTGAGAGGATGGATGTTTGCTCCTTTGGAGGACTGGCAGGTGGAGGAGATCTAAGTCGAATGCAGCCTCCTTTTCAACGGGAAGCAATTTCAAGTGCGGTGGGTGAGTCTTAAATTAGAGGGGTAGCTTTTTAGAGTGCAGCAAATCATATAATGAATGGCCTATGGATGGGTGACAAGTGTTTGAGATGCTTGTGGTGGTAGCTTCTTCACCCAGTAATTACTTGTACAAGGATTGGCTCATCTGTGCCAAGCAGACAAAGCGGGGGCTTATTACCCTTACCCAGCAAAGGAAGGACATCACACCTCCTGTCGCGTCTTTGGTTGTGAGGCAAAAGGAAGGACATGTTACATTAAGTTAGAAGGACAGCGCCATTCATGGCTTTCGCATGAGTGGCTCGAGTAGGGCCATGTAGCATTACTCCATCCAAACAAGTTAATGCGTGAAGCTGTGTGTCCACCGTGTACTTAATGCATATTTATTATACAGTACTCGGTCATTTCATCGTAGAGTAACCATTAGTTGAAATTTTAATTTCGTAATATTATTACCCTTTAAAATGTTATTTCTTTACCAAACTAACCTATATTAGTTATGGTTATGGATATAGTTATTAATTTCGCTCGTAATGTGAAATTCATTTAATACACCATGCCAACTATTAAAAATGAAATCTCAAATATTATTTGTTGAAATAATACACTCATGCGAGGTATAAGATTGATTGTGCATGTGAAGTGGGGCGTCCTCTTTACCGTTGGGACCCGATAGGAGGAGCAGCGGTCTCCTTCAAGTTGGATTCTGCATGACAGTGTGTGCCAGTGTGAGAAGAACTGTCGGGAGAGAGAGAGAGAGAGAGAGAGAGAGAGAGAGAGGCTATAACATGAATAATAGAGAATCGGTACACAAATAAATGTTAGGGCGGTGAGAGGACGATAGAAAGAGAAGTTGAACAGTGAGAATAATAGAGAGAGAGAGAGAGAGAGAGAGTGAGAGAGGTGTGAAGGAAGAAATGTTTTGATTTCTAATCTAATACTCGGTTCAGTGAATTATTTCTTCTAAACGACACTAGACACTTCTTCTCTTTCTATCATCCTCGATTATCTTCGAGTCTCTCGATCATATTATAAAAAATCTTAGATGCATAGAGATCATGATTGACTCTTAAAAAACTCGATAAAATCCTCCGAGTTAATTTAAACGTTTAAAAAAAAATGTATTAGGTATGGCCCGACATAATTTTACAAGATTTACCTCCCGATATAATTTTATAAGATCTCAACTTGATAATTCAACACACTTAAAGGTATCCCGATTTAATCTGAACCATCCTACGTATCAAACTATTTTTTTCCCGATAATGGTATCAAAGCCGATACAACAACCTCTACCAAATGAATGAACACATGTGCTGCCTTCTTGGAAATTAGAATGCCCTGTAACAAGTGTGTTGCAGTCACAATGCAGCATTAGTTTGTGGAAGAAAAGAGGAAGGCGCAATGGAAGGCATTAGTATTAGTTAAAATATTGGAATAGAGCAAGCACTAACAATTGCTTGATTTAGAGAACGTTGCGTCACTTGCAACTTAAGATACTAGCAATCACATGTGGAGACCTTAGTGAAGATTTTGGGATTTCGGAGCATAATCTTACCTTCTTTGGGAGATTAGGAATCCAACTCCCGACATTAGTGACCTAATTGCTTGCTTTTGATGAAAGCAGAATACTCACATTCACAAGTAATTGTGCATCACATTCGCTTGTGGTACCAAATCTGATGTGTTTTGAGAAGAACATGGTTTTGGAAAGAATACATCCCTCCTAAGATAGTTTTCTCTTTAAAAGAAGACTAGCAATCACGAATACAAGCAAACACTGCAAATAGCAATTTAGATAAAATAAATGTTAGAGAATCATAAGTCTCTAATTAATGTTATAAAGGGTGTAAGTATAGAGAAAAAGAATAATACCATGCCTTCTTCTCTTGATGCAAATGGGGGAGAGGGCTCTGATGGATCTGTCTTTTGTTTTGTCAAGAGGCATGATAATTTCATGATAGATATACAATAACAAGCTACAAATAAGTTGAATGCAAGCTATCATTACTCAATGATGCCACATGATCCCATGTCAATTGGAAATGTAAGAACCACAACCTTTACAAGGCAACAAGCTTCTGCTTGCATACACCACTTCAGATCTATCAACACTTTTCATCACAACACATTCTAACTCTAAGGATATGATCGAACATCACAGATGGTTTTTCTATCAATTTTTTTTTATCATCATACATCATGCAGACGACATACATAAACAAAGATTGAACACTCCATTGCCATTGTGGAATCCAATGGTTCATAGTGACACCACCAAGCATGTAAATTCACTCACTGACATAGAATGAACGTCTCTCGCAATTAAAATGACTATAAGTCAGTATATATATAACCCAAGCCTTCTCAGAACCAAAATGGCCAGCGGTATATAAAGCCCCAAGCCTTTGCAATACTCGGACCTTTTCTTTTGGTACCAGTTATGGCATAGCCAAAATACCATCAAACATCCCCATATTGAAACATAATGTTTCAACTAGAAGTAGGCTGTCACTTTATTCTGTTAATTGTCTTAGATGATGGGGCCCATATGGATACATTTGTCACTTGTTGAGGAACTAAAGAAGCATATTATGAATTAAATTGGGTGTTACATTATCGGCACTGAAAGAGAAAATAGTAAGAAGACCATTCCCATCTATTCGATTCACTTTCCAGGTACTTCCTGAAAACCTGCTGCGCCAGTTGCTGTCATGTGTCCATTGTATATGACATTTAGGTCAAAGAGAGCCAACCATAAATGAGACGAGCCATAAAATTTCCTACCTCACTTTAGATGGGTCTCAGACCAATATGCCGAACCACATACGTGGCCAGCATTGACACTAATTTGGCTTAGGGAACAAATATTTAAATCTGTCAAGTTCCCAATATGTTTGCTTAAATAACATCTCTAAGAACAAAAAGCATGATCAGGGAGAACAAGAAGTGGTTAGATAGAGATTACCATTTAGCCACTGAATGGGTAAATATATGATGATCTCAGCACTTTGTCAAAACCTCAGCACCAGTTCTGGTGATCAAAATTGTATGCTCAAACTGTGCAGCACGGCTGCCATCCGCTGTAACGGTAGTCCATCCATCATCCCAAGTGATGCTCTCAATGCTTCCCATGGTTAGAATGGGCTCTGTAAAGATAGAACTACATAAAAAAAACGAACAAATATCCTCCTTTATAGAGTATACGTGAACGCTAATTGTGCAGCTACTACACCCAGGTGTGCACATAGCAACAACAATAACAAGCCACAAATACCAAATAGTTGGGGTTGACTATCTTTTGTCGTTCATTGAGCTTATACAAAGGTCATATTTTTAGTTAAATAAGTGTACTTAAATATTTACTTATAGTTTATAATAGAATTTTTTTTGTCTCCCTCTACTTCTCATACCACATATACCAATCATCTCACCACTTTTAACTACAACATCCATAGGTCTCCTTAGCATATATTTGATGATTTTCCTTCAATAAATACTTGAACAAAGCTACACCTAATTATTCATGAATTTATTTTTTTTCTCTTCACAGTTCACATGTCAAAAAAGCTTCTCATCCTATCTTGCTCACTCCCAAACCCAAACAACCCATATATGGGGTTCATATGGCCTATTGGCCCTATATATTAGGTTTGTGCGAGTCAGATAAGATGGGAATTATTTTTGGAAGGTTCTTTAAAAGTTGGGAGATGCATCTGGACTTTATCTTCAAGATATCTTAATTTTAGCATCAGAGAGTACAATGACCTCCCTAGGAAGCAGGTCCTAGCTAAGTTAACAGAAGATCCAAAACAAGTTATGTTTTTGGGAGTATAGAACCATCACAATTGCACAAGCAAAGAAATGTCCTCATGCTTTAAATGGTTATGTTGCAGTTTGCACATATGAAATCTTGATTTTTTTTTATATCTTCAAAAGACCTGCTAGGATTATTTTTGAGGAAGCATTGGAGGAAAAATGTGGCACATGGGTTATGCATTTTGTTGAATGCAACTAGTTCTTTCTGCAATCTGAAATACCAGTGATGGTAAATGTCAAATTAGCAAATGAAATATAATTTGGTTTAGGTTCGAATGAAATATTCATCCACATTCTGTGTTTTGAATATGAGGGTTCTAGTTCAATGTTCAGACCCTATCAGAACATATTTGATCCTACTTATTCAAGCCCACAGAGTACATACACTTACTAAGACTTGCATCCTTTTACGTCCAACAAAATACTGTGGAAAAAAAGACCAGTTTACAGGGGATACACAATAACAGATTGCTGGTTTTCATCTGCAATTACCATTTAACTCAATATACTTGCTTCCTACTAAGTAGTTTTTATTTGTCATTTCCAATAGCTAACCTACAGTTAATTCTACAATGTAAATCATAAAAATATCATCCAAAAACTACCAAAGATCTATAAAAGAGTTTCAATGACCTTGCATAGAGTTTCAAAAGAAAAAAAGAGGATCAACCACAACTATTTTAGCATCAACTCCATTTATAATAGATGAGCTCAACCATTTTTCATGGATTTTAAACCTAAGGATGTGATAGCATTTATACCAGACACACTTTCTGACAAATGTAATTTTAAATTTGTCAATTACTCAACACAACCATAAAATATAAAACACTTACCAATTGTAAATGTTTCACCTTCAACCATACACCCAGATCTGTCATTACCTAAATAACAAAATATTGCCATCAGTATAAGGGCATATATTAATAAGTGATTTGGACTAAAATATTAAGCTGCACAATAATGCAAATATACACATAGATCCGTCATCATGGTTCATTTTTAAATAATTTAGAAATGCTACTATAACACAAAATTGTTAAAATATTCAAACTTTATCAGGCATTAGTATTCCCAGGAGACGCATTTGAGGAATGTTTAAACATTTAAGACAAGCTAAAACCTTATGCAAAGCACTAAGGAGATCCTACAGTTTTCATCTTAATGGTTTCTCCTGTGTACACATAATAGCAATTTAAGAGACAGTTCATTACAAAAGAATATTGTGAAGAGACATTGTAAAAGCATAATGCATTTCATAATAAAAGAAATGATAACATAAAAGTAGGTAGAACTTCAATAATACTCATCATCATCTGCTTCTTTTCTGCTTGATATGTAATGAAGTATTGCCCTACCTTATGCCTCTATAGTCTTACCATAAAAATCCTAGAGAACAGCCTCAAGAATGCCAGGAGGAGAAGAGGACATCACACTGGAGGAGGTAACCAATTTTCATATTTCATAATTTTCTAACGTTTTTTGCTTTTTTATATATATAACTATATATATATATATATATATATATAACTATAACTATATATATATATAACTATATATATAAAACTATATATGTGTGTGTGTGTGTGTGTGTTCTGTTGGCAATGTTGCATCAGCACATCCATTTTCTGTGCAGAAAAAGCCACTTGCCAGGAACCCCCCCACCTTGGTTACTAGCATTTGACCTGGCAACTATATGAGTTATCAAAACAATATAGATGAACCTTGAAAGATTCATGAGGGTTCATTGAATTCATGAAAATTCTATGTCTAGAAGCAATGTGTACAAGTGGATTATTTCTTTCTGATGCTTGTCAAAGCAAGATATCAGCTGCGAAATAAGAAAAAAATTGTTAAAGACCTAGCAACTGAAAGTTGCATTCAATCAAAGGGCATATATATATACACACACACACCAAATCTCCTGGAGTAGGAAAGGTAAGAGTACCATCATTATAGAAACTTCTAAGCATCTCACAGTTATTGAGAATGGTACTTGCAAATATAATATGTCTTTGAAAACCTTTTCATGGCATCACATTTCAAATAACATTTCAATGTAAAATATAAAGGACGAGACAGTAAGGCAACAGATGTGAAGGTTTACTAACGATGATGCAAAATGAGTGGCTCAGAGTGGAATACCGTCCCTACACCATGACCAACAAAACGCTCCACAACACCATAGCCATATTTTTCAGCATGCTCACTACAATATTGTGCAGAAAAGGAAATAAAATATTGTTATGATTAAATAGAAGCTAAGCTTAAGAAGCAAAAGACTGACATTTGCAAGGAAATACAGATCATTATATAGCAAAAGGTTATTCGTTTATGTTATGATGCAAAAAAAAAAAAATCCAACGTTTCTGAAAATTGAAATCATATTATCATCACCTAGATGCAGCACATCTGATAGAAGTTCAGCTACCATTGAATTCACTGGATGTGACAACAGAACCTTACAGTTTCCAATCTACACCCACCTTAGCTTACTAACGTATGCAGCATTTTGCACTAGCATATTAAGATGTTCACATCAGAATCCTTGTTACCAATAGATTGATACTTGCAATCCAATTTTGATAAACAAACATTTCCTTAGTGAATAACTCTAGGATTAGTATTCCATCGGTAGACTAAGATAACTAATGGCTAATTACTTCACTGAATATCATTGTATTTTTATACTGTAATTTCAATTCTTTTGTCGAGAATGATGTATATTTGAATCACTCAAATTTTGATGTAAAATGACTATAGCATGCAATAATTGAAGTTTAACTTTTCGAGGCACAATTAAAGATACTTTCCTATACACAAGAAGAATGGGTTCATAATAACCTATAGGTATAACTGTATAAGCACATAAAGTTTTATCCTAGCCTAATTGCAGATTTAAACAAAACCCTTTCATGTTTAAACAAGTTGTATATAGATTTATAGCTCAGCCTCGAGGTGCACAATTGTCTTTTGTACATTAAAATAATTTGTGCCCACCTATTTTCCATCTAAACTAAAGTTACATCACAAAACCATTGCCTGATATTGGATGATTATTTCATATCATCCCAGTACCAATTTGTCAAAGTCAAGTCAAAATATACTGCTCAATTGAAGTGCTGGATGACCATTTAAAAAAAGATAATACATGGTGAAGATCTGTTATCTAGTTTGGAAATTGACATAAACTTTTGACTCTGTATTTTTCAAAGAAGAATTTACCAGGTGAGACTATTATAATACCTTATTCTCTTGCCAATCTTCTTAAAACTAGCACCATCCTTGCAGACAGATATAGCCCTCTCTAGGCATTCTTCAGTCACCTATAAGAAGTAGAAAACCAAAGTAAACTTAGTTTCCAATTTGGAAACTTCTTTTTCTATTACAGTTACAAGTCAGTTATAAAAATATTGAAAATGCAACCTAAAAATGATAAAAGATGGAGAAACTCATTTCTCTGGCATACTTCATGATTTTCTCAGGTTTGACCAGTTCAATCTGTCAGTCGAGAGCAGGAAGATGTGCAAAAAGATCTGCATCAACTTGGAGAGCAAATCCCTACATACTAAATTTCATTTTAATTCAAGTTTGTTAAAGAACCTCACAACCAGGAAACCAATGAGGTGAAAACTCAGACTTAAAATAGAATAAGAGAAGGTAAAGAAGGAGTTATAAGGTGGAACAAGAAGATTATAGCTTGATGTTCCCTAGTATAAACCAAAGTTTTAAATTTGGGTCAAGTACCAGTATTGGTAATCTACTGGACTGGCATAGTGCCCAGCGTGCTGGCAGTATATCAATCCTAACACCCAGTACCCAGCCGAAAAGGGCAATAAAGAAAATGTTGATTGGTTCTGGACCATATGATCCGATATCAGTACTTTATTTGAAACCTTGGCACAAACAATCATAAAAATCTCCTCCTGCTAACATGTATGAGTCCATAAGAAGTTCTCCAAGCCACTTGCTGTGTCAGAAATCAGCATCTTGGGCCATCATACCAGCATATTTCAAGTTCCCTAAAGAAATGCTTTAGCCTTACTCTATCCAGAGTGTTCATTCCATGAATGTGGACGATTTTCTGGCACCAATACTGTTTTTGCTTATTTAGATTATGTTTGGTAATCTGATGATTTTCTGCTTTTCTAGTCAACCTCGTTTACTTTGTTGTCAAATTCTATCTGGTCATGTTAATTGAAAGGACTGATTCTCAATCTAGAGTTTATCTAGCATTTAAAAATTACAAGAACTTGGATAGAACTTAGAAGTATCTTTGATAAGGAACAAAAGATTTTGATTATACACATGCTTCACAAACAAACATATACGAAATAAAAAACAAAGGACAAGTAGCAATCTTTGACATTCAAATCAAGGTTCACATAACAATATGATGAAGACCAAAAGCAAAATCAAGATTGGACTAAGGTCTTGGATTGTGATCAATATTTGACAAGATTGGAATTGTTCAAGCAACAATTTGAAAGTAAATAACTCAAAATTTCCAAGTTGTGAATTCACTGTCCAAAGATAATAAAGCACACTTCAATATATGTGTTTCAAGTCAAGTTTTAGCAAACTAAGTAATTAAGAGCCACCCAATTCATGAAAGTGCAATTATGTTGTCCCCTTGTTATACTAAGAATACCCACAAAATAAAGCTCCATTTATCACTAAAATCTCCAAAAAGGAAAGGTGTTTCATGTTTGCTATTTAGCTCAAAAAAATAATTTAACAAATGTAAATTACCACTATTTCCTTCATTATGCATCGTCTACAACATCACTTGAAACACATATCGACACTGAAAATAACTATATGAGATCTTAAAGGGCAATACTTAGAAACAAAACTAGCATAATAAATTCACAAATTACCTTTACAAGGCGCTTTGTTGGTTCATTCACATTTCCACACAGAAATGTTTTTGATGTGTCCCCATGGTAACCCTGGAATGAAAATCATGTAAAGTAATTGTAATTAAGCATAAATCAAAGAGATTTTTCTGTTTACTACTAACCTACTCTGGTTTTTTCCATATCAAGCAAATGACTACTAACATCATAGTATATATTCTCATTCCTCTTTATGTTAAACTTGTCCATCTTTTAGTGAAAAAAAATGCTCCTCTATACCTTATTACCAAAAAAACCCACCATATTTAAAAAAGCTCATTGATGTTAAAGTACGAGGCAACATACTTTAACTAGAGAACTAGATATTAAACATGAGGCAATATATAAGTCTTTATATGAGGCAACCTCAAGTTTCAAGTAGAGAACTAGACATTATAGCATAAGGCAACATACAAGTCTTAATATGCCACAAAGAATAATATTTTCTTCTGGATTCAAATGAAAAATAAGACAGTCAAAAGAAGTTGAATAACATACATTCAAATAAACAGTCACATCAACGTTTATTATGTCTCCATCCTGCAAAAGACAGATGCCATTAGCTCACAGAGACAAATAGCAATCCTATAGGAAGGTAATGTCAAAAAAAAGATGAAAAATGACATCATAAAACCTGCAGTTGGCGGGAATCAGGTATTCCATGGCACATGCATTCATTGACTGATGTGCACACGCTCTTAGGAAATCCACCATATCCAAGTGGGGAAGGATAAGCCCCAGCATCAATAATCATCTTGTGCACTGCTTTATCAATTTCATTTGTAGTTACAGATGGCTGACAAATATAGGTACCAATCCAATGTTAATAAGTTATATTGATGAATATAGTATTCTTTCAAAAAGGAAAAAAATACTCTTTCTAGATTAATGAAAAAGTATTTTCTTTAGTGAAAAGTTTAAGCATGACCAAGTGTGCTGTTCATAAATAAGAGATATGCACATGCAGATGTTGCAAGAGAAACAATATCATGCATCAAAAGAGCAGTAGTTTTGATAATTAAGACTGCTCTAAGGAGAACAAGAAGAGAAACAGTATCATGCATCAAAAAAGCAGTAATTTTGATAATTAGACCACCATGAGGTGCAAGAAGAAGAAGAAGAAGAATGTTCTTACTGCTTTGACCATAAATTAAAAAGATAGGTTCTTACTCTAACCAATGTTCCTGCATAGTCCAGAACATGTGCAGCAAGCTCACAGGCAGCTCTCATGCAAGCAATACCCTCATCATTATGTACTTGATGCTCGCTAGATAATTCTGGCAACAAGCCTGAATCCACATATGGAGGTCTTGGAATGTGGTCTGGCACTAAAAGCTTTCCAGAGACCTTTCCACGCCTTAATGGTGGCCTCTTTCTTACTTTTACTGAACTTTGAAGCTCCCTTGCTCTTCAAGTAATTAAGAAATTTAGTTAATAACATCATCTCGTATGTCATTTCCAGATAAGTGATACTTCTTTCTAAAATTTGAAAGTAAGCATTACAACAGCAGATCATTATTAATTCTAAAATAAATCAGATTCCAAATGAATTCATGTGAACCACAACCACAAGTAATTTCAAAGAATGCATCTTGTTCATCCTACACTAAGTGTGCATGTAATTATATCTATATATTAGTATATTGGTTGTTAGAAACTTAGAATCATCACATACAATTTCTTGAGTGATCAGTCTGGACCTTTACATACTACAAGGCCCATCATGTGAACTTGGGATTGCCAAAATAATATGATTGAAAGGTTTTTGGTAATACTCAACCTTTCCATGTTAGTCATGCTGGAAACAGTACATACTTGTATGGCATGTAAAAAGCTTGGCTGGAGCATGACAGTAACACCATACTGTAATGAGCATACTAAACAAACACTGTCCATAACACATTGATACACACTCAATAGACATGATATAGTTTCCCAGCATGTGACTATGTATAAGCTGTTTCCCCTCCCTTGTTTTCCTTTTTTTTCCCTTTCATCAACTTAAAGATCCACCTTGAGTATCAAGTTACGAACTTTAACTAACTTGATCTAATGTTTAACCTTACCTAGACAAAATGTCATTAGCTTATCAATTAAAATCAAAGCCTTTGAAGCTTGCAAGGTTGAGAACAATTTCCAGCAGCTCTAGCCAGTAGATGCTATATATCCCACCTTTTCAGTCTTGAGGAGGCTCTATGATTTCCTGCTATTGTGGTTTCATTACTTATGTAGACAACTAGCAAAAAGTCAAACCTTAGTTTATGGTCAAACAACAATGACTTCCCAGACCTTCAGATTTGTCAAAGCTTATAAATATATTGGGTCATTTCCTAATAGCTTAAGCTTTTAAGATTACTAGTAACCCAATCGGAATTTTTTATCATGGTATTTAAGCAGATTACCAGTCACCTTTTTGCTTGCCAATGATTAAAACACTAGAAAAGCAGGATAGAAATGCTATGATTTCATCATCTCAGTAGTATTTTGTTGACTTGGTCTTTAAGCAAAATTGTGACAGCAAGAATACATTTTTCAAATTAAAATCCATTCATGATTCTGAGATTTTATCTATAAAATATCACTACTTAACTTTAAGCTAGCTGATGATCACCAAAAAAAGATCCTGCCCTTGCTTATTTGAATGACTAACCAAAAAACATTATGAAGAGCAACAATACCAAAGAGTTGCAATAGGGCAACATATCCATGCGGATGAAAGAAAACAGAGTACTATTTCTCAAGTTCTCATGGCATGTTAAATTCCTCTTGAATATAACATTGCATATGCATACCTCCGAATTCGCATAGCCTCCTCCAATCCTGACAACTTTCTTGATACAATGACACATGACCTTTGGAAAATTTCTTTTCCTAATAAGAGAAAATTTTGGATAATTTGCAAGAAAAAGATTATCCTTAACAAGATAAAAATGATCTCTAAAAAGTATAATCACGAGAAAAGAAATGTTCACTTGCCAATTTATTTCAATACAAGCCATATTTAACTTCAAATAAAAGTTAAATTTCGAGATAATTGACAAAGACATAATCGAGTCAAAACTAGAAGGTCAACTCAGGAAGACTTGCATTTTTTCGCTAAACAGAATGGTCAATTGTAGAGGTGACACCAATAACTGCAAGAACTTCTAAAGCATAATCATGAAATACGAGATAAACTTAATGTGACACAGAATCTTGGGTTCCTTAGGTCATTGGATTCACTCACACCTTGAGTTGAACACTATTCCTTACTACAAAACTTGTGACTTCCTTAACCCCTACCCTCTAGGCTCTTCCATGCCTGGAGGAATTTCCAGGGTATTCTCTTAGTTGTGCGTGTGTTATAACGGCAACCAATAAGACAGTTTCCATTCCAAAGTCAAGCTCCACACCTGGGACGGCAGTGGGAAACGAGGTCTTGAGGGGTTGGCCGACTAGGAAACTCCACCTCTCACCGGGGTCTCTCGACGGAGTTGGAGCCGGTGATACCCAGCACAACCGGCAAATCGGGACCTTCAGCGCCATACTGAGAGTACTCCGGACTCGGAGGGTTTTAGACACCCTTTTCTGGGGCTTGAGGCCGCCACTGTTCCGAGGATGTGAGAACGGATTTGTGGCACACAAGCGACAGCGCTGCTTGGAGATTCGATTGGAACAAAGAGATGGACAGCGAAAGCCATAGTGAGGCCTGATGTGGTTTGGCCCGTTGGTACGTCATAATATGGGAAACCCGGCCCGGCCCGGCCCATCATGGGCGTCTCCTTGGTTGAAACGAGTGATTAATAAATAATTATTTTTAGTATTTTATGATTGAGATACTGAGAGTGATGATAATATATATATATATATATATATATATATATATATATATATATTGGATTGATGTCTTTTATATGATGAAATCAATAAAAATCTTTTGAAGATCATTTCACGATTTGATTAGAAACAAGCAGGCAATGATTAATTAGAATTAATTAGATGCATGAAACTTATATTCAGTAAAATAAATATATAATTAATCAATAAATTTTGCCGGAAACAAATTGTGGTTGGTTCAGCTGCTGTGGACCCCATCCTTCCGCCCCTTCCCTCTCCACCTTTGCACCACACCAAACGCACCACCGCGCCCATTCCGGGTCCCCGCCCCCCCTCCCCCCCCCCCCCCCCCCCCGCTCCTCTCTCCAGAGCCTTCTCCCCCAACAATTCCACTGACTCTTCTTCCTCCTCCTCATCCTCCCCTCTCTCTCATGGACAACCGGAGGACGCCGATCGATCCCGCGTCACGGAACAGGCAACGAGAGAAGGCGATGAAGGAGGCCGCGCTGTCTCCGACTCAGGTGGCCACTCTGGGCGAGGACGAGGAGGTGATGGAGGAGGACAAGAAGCGACGGGTAAGCTTCTCTTCCTCAGCGGCTGCACGGACGGGCCCTGACGCCGGAGGCGGCGGTGGCGGAGCGTCGCAGCCCTGCTGCCAGGTTGACGATTGCGCCGCCGACCTCCGCGAGGCCAAACGTTACCACCGCCGGCACAAGGTCTGCGAGGCCCACTCCAAGGCTGCCGTCGTCGTGGTCGCTGGCCTCCGCCAGAGGTTCTGCCAGCAATGCAGCAGGTAAGAGAACTTTTCAAGAACTGCAAGGGATAGAGTAGCTACAATTGCAAGCTATAAAATAAGGAAAAGGTGGAAGCTTTTGTGATATTATTTCCAATTGCAAGCTGCAACTCTTCTCTCTGTTTATGAATCTTTCTACTGGATTATACTATCTTTGCTTTTTAACACGGACCTGTCATTAAGAATTCTACGTTAATGATTTGGATCTTTAAATTATTTGGCTGCCGAGGAGTATCCTGAATCAAAATAAACATGCTTCATCAGAATTGTACAACAATCCAAAAGCACATGAAATCAGAGTACCAATCTGTGCTTTTCGGCTACTGGTTTGATGTAGTATGTTTTACATGAACCTTCGTTGACAACCATGTCTTGACATATGAATGAATCCTTGCAAAGGAAGTAATTTTTGTGCAAGGATATACTGAGCTTTAGTCCTTGTGTGAGCTGTGTGCAGGTTCCATGAGCTAGCAGAGTTTGACGACTCCAAGAGGAGCTGCCGCAGGCGCCTGGCTGGCCACAATGAGCGGCGCAGAAAGAGCTCTACCGACACGCAGCCAGAAGAATCAAACCGCTGCAGGCAGGCTGACCTCCCTGGAAATCCTGCATACAAGCATTTCCAGATCAGATAAGAACCTGATCAGGCTTTCTCTCTTCTGTCATGCCATGAGTTCCTTCTCCACCGAGTAACATCAGCTTCCTCCATGATACAAGCGAAGACATGTATTTAAGCTGGAAACTGCTATGTCAGTCATCTTCTAGTTGTAATATGGTTTGATGGTAGAGGTAAATGTAGAAGCCAGAGATGGCTTCTTTGTTTCAAGTGTTCGATTGTGTGTCCACTTCTTTACCTCGACATTTTCCTAAATCTCAGTAAAGGGTATTGCTCATTGTACTACAGTCTTAAACATCTATTTGATCATCGTGCAATTTATTTTCAGAAGCTGAAATCATATTTCGATGTATTCAACTTGAGAATTTAATTATAGACAACTGCATAATTGAGTTATACAGTTGTAATATGACTTCTTCATTCGGTGAATGATTGAGGGAAGAAACTAGTGTCATTTTCTTCTGATGTTCGAGTATAGGGTGCTGTCTAAATCTGAGTGAATGTGTGGTGTCATCAGTGATTCAGAAAAGTAAACTCCACTTGTAACCTTGGACTAGAAAGATCTTGTAGCTTCGCTGTTCTTCTGCTAGACACAGTTCCAGAGGGGCCCTCGTAGCTTTCGATGGTTATGCTGCAAAAGAAACTTATGGGAAGAACAACTGGAATTTGTCCGTCTTCTTGTTCTTATGTTGTGAGAGCAGACCATAAAGTTCAACTTGTCTATGCTAATGCATTTTGAGTACTTGAGCGTGTGTGATTTATACTCTCTCGAGCAATTCTATCAGGTGATCCCACTTGTGCACATCTCAACATTCATGTCTGACTCAAAGATCAAGTTGCAAGCAGAGAATTTAAGATTTGTATTCCGGCAGCATGATAGGAACTGCAGACATGAAGTGGATGAGTAGGAAACAACATAGAATCTGTTTGACTACAGTGTGCATTACCGATGATGCTTGTTAGGTAGAAACACACAAGACAAGCTATCAACAAGAACTGATGCTTCACTCAACAACAACACTGTTCAAGTGGAGCATAGAGAATGACAAAAAAGTTGGTGGCTGCCGCAGTCATCTCGGTGCATCGAACACTCAGCAACATCGTTAAAGGTCAAGCATTTTAGGTGCACGTCTCTTTTACATGAAAGATTGACGGGGACGGGGACACACAGCGGACTGCAATATGATCCACGCACGCTCTTTGAGCAATTATTGATATCGTGTTTCTCACAATTTGGGCACAAACGTCATGCGAGACGATATCTCAAACATGAGTGCAAGAAAGTTACTGTTAGAATGAATTATAGCCACCGATCAATCATAGAATATACTAGCAAAATGATGTATAGTCGAATCCAGTCATATGAATCCTACAAAACTGCATCGAGCTTGTCTCACAAAACTCTTTCAAAATTTAAATTAGCAAAAGATTCAGAGAGAAGTATGATTTGATGTAACTAAACTTAGATTAGACATCAGATAATATGTAATATGGGATGATTTGACATGATATGTTATGTCATGATAGCTTTTTATAATATGTTAAAGATTGGTAGGAGAGTAAACTATTATTGAAAGAATCAAAGGTATAATTATGAATCTATGACTCATTTGATTATTGGCGACATTCTGTGCTAAATTCAAAAATCATGAGTTCACTTATTATTCCATGTTTTGAAGGTCGATATTCATCTGTACTGGCTGTGTGTTAGTGGATATGCTTACCCTTACTAGCTGTTGATCATTACTAAGACGTCAGTAATCCATTGGGTGTCAATTTGTCCACATCACATCGTTTGATTGTCATATTTTTTTTAAATGAGTTTTAATTATTTTTAGGATGTATTTGGGAATACATTTGAAATGTGCAGCACATTTCAAACAATTGATGCTTGATAATTTTTTTTGGCATAGATATTGTATTGAAAATATTTATGCTATCTAAAGGTAGCATTAGCATTTCAGTATTTGTAGGATGCTAATATAATATTTTAAATTTTACACTAAAATGATTTAGTGAGAAATCGATATGATTTAATTTTTCTATAAGATAAAATTGTATTCTTTTTTTTTAAAAAAAATATATTTAATAATATTTTATTATTTATTATATATGGGCCAATAATTTTTTTTATAAGATTACATATATTCATTTGTTTATTTTATTTATTTACTTATTAATTTAAAATAATATATGTATATATGCACTTTGAATAAGTATTAAAAACATTATAACGATAAATTTATTATAAAATATTTAATAAAATTTTACCGAACAATACTTACGTCAATGTCAATTCACTCAAATCTATTCTCCAATTACATATTAAAAATATAAATATATTTTCAAATATAACATTAATTAGTTTAATTGATTTATTCATTTAATAGTTAAGTTTTTAATTCTAATTATTATGTTTCTTAATTATTGCTTTTTACATAGGATTCCGACATAATAGGATGTGAATACCTGTAACCGCACCGATGGTGATTCTACTGCAACAAATAAGGATCCTCAATTTGGGCTGGGCCGAGAAGCCATAACGGACTGTTCCGAGATACTATAACGGGCTGTGCCGAAACAGCCCGTTAATAGCTCCGTCAAATCACCGTATGGCGGATATAAGCTTATTCTAGTCCACAACAATTCTCTTCCTCCATGGCTTCCGTCTCCTCCTTACCCGCCTTCGCCATCTCCGGCTACCGCACCCGCAGCCGCGTCCTCGCCCGAAGCCGATCCTCTCCGAACTCCGGAATTTCCGGTCCGGGCGCCGGTCTAGATAGCCTCGGCCGTGCCGCCACCTCTTCCCGCCTCTTGAATCCATGGCACCGCCGCGGTGATTGGAATCTCGGCCCGGTCCGGGCCGAATCGCCTGATGTCAAGAAGACGGAGCGGGAACCGATGGTCCCCCCTTATAATGTACTCATCACGGGTTCGACCAAAGGTCTTTTTTTTGCTTTCCGGCGTTCTTAATGATTGGAGTTGTTATGTTTATTTATTTTAATTTTATTTATCTGTGGAGGGTTACATTTTTTATGTAGATCGAGTTTTTGGTTTCAGGATTAGTCTATTGGTCTGAATTTAGTGACGTTTTCTGTAGTAGTCTTTTCGTAGTGGCTTCCTTGGTTAGTTGGACGAATGGTGATGTGATTTGTTTCCTTTTGTATTCTTAGATAGTAGTGAAGATGCTGTTTTTTATTGTTAGTTTTTTTACTAATTTATAGAGTCCACAATGATGATTATAACTTTTAGCTTCCTCAATGTTGTAGCTTTATTGCATGTTGAATATTAGCAATTTGATAATTAGGCCTGACTTCGACAGCAGCAGCACTTCTAGTAATCTAATACTTATGGTCCTATGCAGTCAGATATCAAACAGCAGAAATGGTGCAGCTCATTTGTATCTCTTAGGCTTTCTTGTATTATCAACAATTGGCTGTAGATTCACAGAACTTTTTAAAAACTCATTGCATAGACTGCATAGCTTATAATAAAAAGTAAGATATTCAAGTTTCATAGTCAAATTTGTCTTGTTAGTGGCATAGGAGGGAGATATCCTCAGTGTTATGGTCATATACATTTATATGCTTTTGAGTTTGAAGTGTTTAAGATAGAAACCTTATTTTACTTGGGTGCAAAGCTATCTTCATTAACACCTTATTGCATTTTGGTCTATCTAAACAATCGAACATCTTCGCCCTTCAGATTACCACCACTCCCACACAAGTCAAACTTCTGGCAGTCACCAAGGAGGTAAAGGGTCTGATGTTATTGAATGAACAGGGAGAGGCATGGACTGATAATGTTTCATACTTGCATTCAACTTCTTGCTTCTACTTGATTCTGTCCTCTGTTTCAGTAACTGCAATTTTGTTACTATTTTTCTTTTTCCCAAAGAAAGATGAAAGTATATTACTTCATTTTTGTTACACTGAAATACCATGATTCCTGTGCTGTGTGCAGGAATTGGATATGCACTTGCAAGGGAATTTCTAAAGGCAGGTGATAATGTCTTAATATGCTCAAGATCAGGTATAGAGTTGCAATTGAGAAAACAAACATATATTGACTCGGGCTCCTGTTATATTTGACTAATTCAGTCAAATTTTAATATTTTCCAATAGAAAATTATCTATTAAATTGGTTTTGGCTGATTGATGGCATCTTCCGGTGTTTTTGGACATTGTGTAATGGTATTAAAGTTGTTACTCAGATAAGCTGACCCTCTGCAGTTGAACGTGTCGAATCAGCAATTCAGAGCTTGCGCAAGGAATTCGGAGAGCATCGTGTGTGGGTACCCACTGTTGAGCTCCTCTTGTTCCTTTTTCTCCCACTGCCACACCTTTAGTGATGACAGTGCTTCATGGTATCTGACTAGAAAGTCATAAGATGCTATCTGTCATTTCAGGGAACTGCATGTGATGTCAGAGTAGCAAAGGATGTCAAAGCTCTGGTTGCTTTTGCACGTGAAACGATTGGTTACATTGATATATGGGTATATAATTTCGCCAGACATTGTTGTTGCATTATATTAGAAATTAAATTCTTATCTGATGACATTTTCCACATCCTAACAGTTTTCTATTATGAAAAGGAATACTGTGTTTGGCATACAAGATATAATTTTGCAACTTTGTTAGATGAACATTGTTATTGCATTGTATAACTTCAGTGCAAGAATTATAAACTCTGCTTTTCAATTATATAAAAGGCAATACCTCACATAAATGGTATCAATGTCATTATGATCAAACAAAAATAGAGATCATTGGATATGGGATGGACAATAAAATTTTCTCCAACAAATCTTGACATTAGATATGGAATTGTGCTGTTATTCTGTTGTCTGGGTTACTATAGTAAGCTGGAAATTCTTAAAAGAATTAGAAATATGGATGTCATGTCTGTGAACCAATATGGTTTTTCTTCTATAGACTAAATGTGCCAAGGAGACTATCAAAATGTCTCCTTGTTGCCCCTTACAACAAGGATGTATTTATTGCTAGCTCTTGTAGTTTTAAACTTTCAACTGATTTACTCTTTTCTATACCTTTTCTTTTCTTTTCTGACTCATTCAACTTCTTAATAAAATGAGTTTGAGCCCTTGCTATTCTTTTCCTTAAAAGATTTTTAGGTTTGAATGGCTTAATCTGGCAGTGATTAGCATCTGTAATTCCGCTGTCGTGTCTCTGAGTTTTTTGTTCCTGATATGCTGCCATTATCCAGTGCTGCTTTGTACTATGTTGTGCCAGCACAAACTTGGCCATGTGCCACAGTTCATTATCATAATTCTTGTAGGGGTTACAATCCTACGGATACATGTTGTTTTGTTCTGGACAAGCATTTATCAGCATGGATTGGCATGTGTCAGCAAAGGTTTGCTGCAAATATAGATAAGCACTATGGCTTCTTGAACTTCTCCTAGAGATAGGATGTTGAGTCTGTGTTATGCAGAGAAGCTTACTGATAATTAATTGATTTCAGCATTTTTTTAACCAATATATCCTTCTAAGATGGAGAAATAATACAGATTAACAATGCTGGATCAAATGCATACAGTTTCAAACCATTGGCTGAAACTTCTGATGAGGATCTTATGTAAGTGTTGCTTTGTAGCAATCAAGAACCTATCAGATTTTTTATGTTGAATAATAGTTCTAAACATTAATGCTTCTAATTAATTTATATTATGTTAAGGGAAGTTGTCACCACAAATACTCTTGGTTTGATGATTTGTTGCCGTGAGGTAATGATCTTATAATAGTATTGCTCGGATTTCATCTTTTTGGCACATAGAAGCTGGTTTTCCTGCAGCATTAATGAGTTTATGGTGATGATAGGCAATAAACATGATGCTAAACCAGCCTCGAGGTGGTCATATATTCAACATTGATGGAGCAGGTTCAGATGGAAGGCCAACACCACGGTATCTTTTTTTCTTCATTTTCCTGCTTTTGTAATAATGGTGCTATTATAATAAGTAGGCCTTTCAACTGAGAAGTTCATCTTCTTTTGGGTGCAATATGTTGACTATATTTTCTTTCTTCAAATCTATGTCCCCCTTTTATTATCATTAGGATCATTGTCAACATTTTTCTCTAGGCTAGCATTTGTCCATAACTGTCGAGAACTGCATTCCAATTTCATCTCTATTTATTTTAACAACATTTCAAATATGTAATCTTTTATATTCTTTTGCTTGTTAACAATTTCCGAGAACATATTATAAATTTTAATGCACTTATAATTTGTTCTTTGCTTGTATTTTCGCACAAATTTTGTGTTGTCTAATATGTGAATTCTGAGAAAGTCATTCTTTTTTCCTTCCATATCTTTGGCTTATGTTCTGTAACAATTTGGCAAAAGAAGTTCCATCTAAGACATGCAATTTCGAATAATATCGTTTGGTACGAGCGATACGTACCGGTCCGTCAGTTGACCGGTACACGGACCGCCCGTTATCGGATGGAACGAAATATATATATATATATATATTATTTATTTATTTATTTATATATATATATATATTATAAAATGCGACGTCGCTGAGGTGACACGACATTGCCTTTTATAAGAATATTTATATATAAATATATATAATCTTATGTATATATATAATCTTATATATATATATAATCTTTTATATATAAATATATATTTATTAATTTATATATATATAAACGAGGCGACGTCGCCGAATTTTATATATATATATATATATATACCGAACGATGTACCGCTCGATATACATTACCGTACCATACCGAGCGAACGTCGAAACTCCGGTACGGTACGATATTGCATACCTTGGTTCCATCATTAAAAAAATCTGTATTATTTTCCTATCTTGTTTCTTTTATGTCGATCCTGTATGTGTTTAGAAATGTCTCTGTAGGATGCTTATATTTACCTTGTAGGATATATTGAATAGTGGATGTATGCTTACATGAAATTCTGTTCTGTTATCCAGTCATTATATTATGTCCTCAAATGATAAACATTGAAGTGACTTTACAAATATCATCTTATGTATTATCTATAGGTGTTTATGATTTGTTTACAGATTTGCAGCATATGGTGCAACCAAGCGCAGTGTTGTGCACCTTACAAAGTCCTTGCAGGTAATTATTATTGAAATGAGTGAATTAATGGTTCATCTTATATGTATAGGAAGGCCTCTGAATGCTTTTAGATTATAAAGTTGTTCGAAGTCAGTTTGTAAAGGCCTAGATTTGGCTTAGCTATATATATTTTTTGAATCAGATTCTCTTTTAGGATTTCTCTATATCTCCCTGTATTGAAGTAACATGCTTGGTCCGATTGGAATGTTTGAGGCTGTTGGATAATATAAAGGATGTTTGGATGGACACTCATTTGAGATTGGCAAAGTACCTTGAGATTTTGTGAGAGTTTATGGTAGAACATGTTTAATCATAGCAATCACAAGTTTTTACCCTTATCCAAACTTTTAGAAAATTTAAATTAGCTTAGCTAGTAAAGATCTGGTTGTTCATAGTAAAGATTTGGGGTTGAATCCCACCTTCACCACTTAGCCAAATTTTGAAGGTGCTGGTAAGTGTAGCTGGTAAATTCTTTGCTGTTGATTCCCAGCTTTACACTTACCCTCTAAAGAGAATACATGTTCAATCATGTCACAACTTTACTAATTGTACCTTCGACGACGATTAGGACTGATGACTTGTGGGTGGGCTGTTGCAGTATTCCCATCAGTTAACTATAATGTTAATGTTGTGGATAAGAATTTTGTGTATCACTGGATCTTGATGTGCCTTGTACAATTGGTTCTTTTGCCAACTTCAGCAAAAAGAAAATACTGTTAAGTCGATTCCAGATTCTAATTGAAAAAGTTGATGTGCAACTTTGTTGTGTCTCATTGTACTTTAGTGCTATTATAGTTGGCCATATGTTCTATGGCTGTAATCCTTGTAACATTTTTGACATTCTTCCTTTGTGCATCAAGATACGAGTAATTTTTCTGCAAAATCTCTACATGGCTATTTAGCTGTAGCGCAAAAATGTCTTTGGATCTTAATAAGGTTTGTAGAAATTTTTGTTGCGCATGAAATTTGACCATGAATTACTTTAGATTCATTCCAATTCCTTTAAATGTGTTATTTATGCTAAGGCTGACAAAGGTATTGTCTATGCTCTTTTAATATGGTAAACTTATGATTGGCCTTGCTTCATTCTTTAATCAGATTTTGTTGATTGCTAATAAGTTACAATAGTTTATGGTTCCCTATGCTTTTTGTGTTCATGATGAAGCTACAAGCAATCCTAATGTTGTTTGCAACTATATTCCAGGCAGAGTTGCAGATGCAAGAAGTGAAAAATGTTATGGTGCACAACCTGTCGGTAATGGATTGTTTGCTGTTGTTCACATTCATCAAATTGCTTCAACTATATAAATTTTATCTACTTCGTTTTCTTGTCAAAATTTTGGTTTAATGGTTGTGCTTTCAAACCGACTGAAATCAATTTTCCTTGTCATCCACTTGATACGGTGCCTTTTTGCAGCCTGGTATGGTAACTACTGATCTTCTTATGTCCGGGGCCACAACAAAACAGGTATTATATTCACTTGTAAATTTATATGTGGTTTTCCAATGTCCCAGCTATTTATTGGTTCTGCTCTAACATAAACTCAAATTACAGGCCAAATTTTTTATCAATATATTAGCCGAGCCGCCTGATGTGGTAAGGACTGCACTAATCACTTCTGTGATGGCATGATGCATGCTTTATTGGAGTTTGAAAGCAAACAAGATAGCATACATTTATGAGTCCAACCTTTAGCCTTTTCTGCTGGTCATATTTTTAAGGTTGAATGACAAATACTTCAATATCTTAATTTGGTGAGTTTGAATATTAAATCGATCTTGAGTCATCAAATGATGATCGACCATTAGATCATGTCTACTGGCTGTTACCCAAATCTGTACGAATCAGTGTTCCAGTTTAGGTGAATATGTAACTACTCCTGGGCACACTATTTTTCTCTTTTCTTATCCCTTCTCTTTCTTTACTGCTATTTCTGGCATCCTCAGTTGATGCTCCAGCAAGTGAAGTTTTAGTTTAGTGAATACTTTCCTTATGTTGACTATATATTTTCCTGCAAAGAGAACTTACACCTGTGATGTTATATGATCTTGCCAATCTAGTTGCTAGTTACTAGTTCAAAATTTTCATTTAGTCTGGAGATGGAATGTTCGAGGTGATGGATCTCTGTGGAATAATTCACTAGTTTTTTATCAAGTGGAATATTTTTTTACAATATCTAATTTAAAAGAAAGGAATCATGCAATACATCAATGAGTGTGGGCTCGTCCCTAATCCATTATGGTTTACAGTTTACACTATTAAACCTTCCTGATGAACTGGCTCAAGAATCGATGTATAAATTGTCATTAAGTGCTCAAGGTTGAGAGTTAGATGTAAGGCATGTTATCTAAATTTTATGCTTATGGTGCTAATAGTCATATACAAAATATTTCTCCTTTTGCAGGTTGCTGCATTCCTTGTTCCATCCATCAGATCAGTCCCTAGCAGTCAATCCATGAAGCCCACCTACATTCGATTTCTCACGGGCTTCAAAGCTTACTCCCAAATCTTTTCAGTTAAGAATTCTGTTCCTTATTAAAATTCCTCGATGCTAATATTCCTGTTACAGAATAAGCTGAGCTGATTGATTCATTTTTCATTTTTGCTTCTTGCATCTAGAGACTTGCTTTCGGTGCACGGCGGAACAGATATCTCGTCGAAGATTGAATGACTTGGCTAGCTTGTAGGTTATAATTTTGTGACAAAAAGCTTTTAAAATTTGTAATGCATCATCCTTTCGTGAAGAATTCCGAAGTAGGCTAACCATTTATTTTGATTGAGTAAATTATTGTTTGTGCTGCTTGAAGGTGCCCTTTCCGATCTGTCGGCGTAAAAGGAACAAGTAGCGGAACTGCACACTTCTGCAATTGTTTGATTCGGTAAAGTATTTGAATTTGCAAAATACTTTGAATGCCAAATCTATGCAAGTGTACCAGCATCTTGTAGGGAGATTTCTCTAACCCCAAGCTTAAGAATGATCCTCTCAGGGAAAAAGCAGCACCTCAGTATCTAAAATGTAAATTCCCAGTGTTCATGTCAAATCAATGTAAGTACTCTGTTTACAAAAGTTAGGTTTGGTGAGTGATGACATATTTGAGATCTTGATAATGTTAATTTTTTTCTGCAATCATTCATCACTTTGCTAATACAATCCACATTCGTGTTTTTGAGATGCTTAGATGATGATCAACTATTTGGATACCTAATTGTCATGCTTTCTCAAATCTCCATTTTGCTTCATTGTCTATACTACTATGGATCGAAATGTCAGATGTCGTGATCGTGGCACCAATCTATCAGCATTTATTTGAGATCTGTAGAATCTCTTGGATTTCTTTTAGAAATTTGATGGATCTCAAATGAGATCAAGAACGATATATAAAATGCATCACGTGCTTCACTTGGGTCAGAAAAATGTGTTAGAATAACGTTAAATATTCCTTAGATGTTGGCATTCCTTGGCGTCCTCCCCAAGTCAATTTGACCGGCCAAAACCTTCTCCTCCAAGCATGATCTTATGACCAAAAGACGATACATCAGGGCTCGAGCTGCGTCTACATCTCTCTATATATGTGCTCGGATGGATAGAAGAGTGGGCCGTGAAGGAGTGATACAGACATGGGAGAGGCGAAACAAGTGAAGTTGTATGGCTTCTGGCTCAGCCCTTACTGCACGCCGGTCCATCTTGCTCTTAAGCTCAAGGGGGTGGCCTATGAGTACGTGGAGGAAGACCTCACCAACAAGAGCGCCACGCTTCTGCAGCTGAACCCGGTGCACCAGAAGGTGCCGGTTCTTGTGGTGGACGGGAAGCCGGTGGCGGAGTCGCGTGTGATCTTGGAGTACATCGATGAGACGTGGGCGGAGCCTTCCTTCCTCCCCAGTGATCCTTACTCGAGGGCTAGGGTTCGCTTTTGGGTTGATTTCTTCTACCAAAGGGTAAATTAACGTCTTATTCTTTGCATCTCAGGATATGAGTTTTTCGAGTTCTTTTGTTGTTTAGGACTCTTTATGGAGTTGTTCCTTCTTCTTTCTCTTGTCTCTACCATCAGATCTCCCAGGAAAGTATTAGCCAACTCAGTTAGGAAGTCATGAAACCACTGTTCATAAACCATAGAACAATTTATGTCTACCGAGAGAGTGAGAGATCGATCTCATAGTCTGATATTTAGAATATATAAGAGTGATATTGATAAGGTCTTAATGTGTGTAGTTTTACCTCACTCAAACTCTTATCTCCAAGTCGTAAAGGAGCAACATTTCTGCTCTATCCAGATTACATTTTCTGCTCTTCTATCATCATAAATCAACCAGCTTAAACTCTTATATTGTATTATAGCTAATGTATGCATTCTATGATTTCTGTACTTCTTGTGAGAAAACCAATTAGTAAGAGTGCTCATAATTCAGAAGCACGAAGAATGACTGCTTACTTTAGCCATTTGGATTTAATTTGATATGATTTTATTACGACTCACACAAACCTTTTTGTGGTTTTGGGGATTGCAGATGGTGCCTCCTAGTTATGCCATTATACGTTCCCAAGGAGAGGAACTGGAGAAGGCAACAAAGGAGTTCATCGAGGTACTAAGAACACTGGAGAAAGGAATCATGGAGGACTTCCCACGGAAGAAGGGGCCATTTATCCATGGCAGCTCCCCTGGTCTCCTTGACATAATTGTAGGTGCAGGCAATCCAGGAACGAAGGCCATTGAGGAGGTGGCTGATGTGAAGCTATTTAATGAGGAGATGACACCACAACTCTACTCCTATGTTCATGCGTTTCTGAGCCTTGACCTGGTCAAGAACACAGTGGTGCCTTACGACAAAGTGTTGGAAGCTATCAAGGAACGCAGAATGATGGCTCTCTCTTCTTCTTACGACAAATAGTACTACATGGTTTATAGCTTATCAATAATGGTTTCCTTTGCAGAAGAAGAGTGCTTGCTGTTCTATCGAATGCAATCTGTTTCTGCAGTGTGACTGTGTATTTACCTAAAAGAAATTGTCTAAACATCACTTGGGAGTTTCCTCACAGATGAGTTTGCCCATAACACAAACATATGAACATCTTAAGATATCATATGGTTTGCATCTTACCTGAAGAAAAGAACCTATGCAAGTCATAATAATTCCATCCATATGAGAATGTGACATTTCAAATATTTTATACAACATGGTACTGACATGTGATCCACCCTTTTTGGCATAAACAAATATAAACCTTAATCTACGCTTACAGACATGTGGTCAACGAGCAGTAACCTTAAACTCATGGGTATAACGTGGTACCTAAGTGGAAGTATATATTCCATGTAATAAAGATTTCAGCAGAAGAGAGGCTTCCAATAAACAAACCAGAAAAGCAATTCATTTGAGCTGAAATGGAAAAGGGAAATCCACATAATTGTGTTAGATTTCGAAAGAGCTCACGGACAAGCTTTTTGGCATTGCCAATTCCACTCAGATGAGCCACAAAAATCAAAGGTTAAGACTTTATAGCCAAAAGAAGATTAAAACAAAAGGGAGATAGATTGGTACTTTTCCTTTTCCTAGTGGTCTCAGTTTCACATGGATCAAACTTGGTTAGATTAGATGCTCAAATTAATTTCTAGGAATTCTTTTCATGTTGCTGCCTATGTTATGTGCTTAGGTTTCTGCTTTACCCTGCAAGAAATGTTAAAGATTTGCTTTTTGTTGCACAACATCAGTAATTCTCTGAAATCCAATTGCAGGAGCGAAGACTGAGACGATCAGCATGCAATCGGTGAATCACATGAGATGCTATATGTATAATTTCACAGCCATGCAGGAGGAGGATTACAGCATCATAGTCGACCTGCACAAAGATCAGCATGATGCTGCTAAAGGATTTCTTACAGATGAATCCATGTTTCTTATTGAAATGATTAGGATTCAAGCTTCTATAACTACACACGATCACATCTTGCATCCAAATTTACTACCAAATCACACGAAACGTTGGGAGATGAAGCAACAACATCAGCAGGCCATGGGGGGAAGATCACCCTTGAGGCCGTCGTTGTCGATCGGCTGCAGCGGCGTCTTCCAGAACACCGAGCTGCCGAAGAGAAGAAAACCGACGGCGTGGCCGACGACGGCGGCGATCAGCACGCCCCCGTTGAACGACATGACCGCCAGCATCACGAGGTAGGCGAGCCCGACTCGCGCCGCGTGCAGCGCCGTCCGGGCGAGCCCGGCGGGGACGTGGCCGGTCCCGGGCCTGATGAGACGGCAGTGGTTGAGCCACTCGACGAGGAAGGAGAGGGCGAAGACGACGAGGAGCGCCAGGGCGTACATGCCGCCTCTGGTGCCGGGCCATCCCGAGAAGAGGATCTCGGAGTTCTTGCCCCAGAAGAAGGTCATGTGGGTGTAGTGCCGCTTGGCCATGGTGGAATCGTTCATGCTCATATCGCCCATCCCGCCGTGGTCCATGGCCTGAATCCTCCTGGTACGCACCTCGTCGTCGTCGTCGTCGTCGGAGGTATTATTAGTCTCGAGGAGGAGGAGAAAGATGATGAAGGAAAGATTTAATGTCCTTTCGGGGAGGCGTGAGGGGTACTTTGCATGCAGTACAAACACCCAGAAATGGTCGTACAAGTCCGGAAGCAACGGCCGTGTTGGCACCGCTTCGATGTGACGGAGATTTTTCCTTTAGATTTAGTCAACATAGTAGGCAACATTTGGGACTACGTGGCCGAACAAATTGTCCGGACTTGGGTAGAACCTGGTCAAAGTCAAATAATAATCTTTTCCATCTCCTGTAACCATATTCTTTTTATAAAAATAAATATAAAATTTAAATCTTATATTAAATAATCATTATTTCATCATTTAAAATTACTTTTTTCGAGATACACGTGTTCAATGGGAAGATCATTTCGTCAATATTTTGAAGGTTCGAGATTTATTTTGAAAGATGTTATTCAATTAGTTTCGAAAAATATTTTCGTACGTTTAAAATCGAACTCGAAAATGTTGTCACTCATAATAATTCCTCCATAATATTTCAATTACACTCAACTAATTATTTGCATGAGTGAGTGAGTGAGTGAGTGATCACCCACTTCATAGGAATCTGCTTTCAGAAGTTACAGGTTTATTTATTATATCATTATAATACAAATAAAATAATTTGAGGAGTGTAATTATCTCCCAAATTATTAGAGCAGAAAAATAAAAAAAAGAGAATATTGGTTTAATTAATATTTACCATCCAAAACTTTTTAATGGTATGAAGAATGTCTAAATAAAAAGATTTAGTATTTTGGTAATTTGCAGAAGAAACTTAGCCTCATAAGTTCTCTTGCAGAATGACAACCTGACATTGTAAAGATGAACACATGCATAACAAAATAGGCATCAAATTGTTTTTAGCAAAGGAAAAAATGAAAATTCAACTGCAAAGTGTCTCTTTATCGCAATTCAACATATAATTCTTCTTTTGTTCGAAGGAAGGATGTGTACAATCATACCTCAATTATTTTAGTTCGTGTTTTAGAGTCGAAACCCTCATCAGCATTTCATGAACCTCTTTTTAGGGTATTTTCCAAAATTTTAATTATTTTTTCGTCTTTTTATACACAAATACAGTGGAGATTTGGCTCAGAAGATTG